>JAOTON010000837.1:495000-758680 GCA_034440635.1 Lepas anatifera | reverse complement strand
CAGCAGTACAAACTCACCTGTTGTACCCATCAGTGCAGCCTCACCTGTTGTACCCAGCAGTACAGCCTCACCTGTTGTTTCCAGCAGTACAGCCTCACCTGTTGTACCCAGCAGTACAGCCTCACCTGTTGTACCCATCAGTGCAGCGTCACCTGTTGTACCCAGCAGTACAGCCTCACCTGTTGTACCCAGCAGTACAGTCTCACCTGTTGTTACCCAGCAGTACAGCCTCACCTGTTGTACCCCATCAGTGCAGCGTCACCTGTTGTACCCATCAGTGCAGCGTCACCTGTTGTACCCAGCAGTACAGCCTCATCTGTTGTACACCAGCAGTACAGTCTCACCTGTTGTGACCCAGCAGTACAGCCTCACCTGTTGTACCCGCAGCAGTACAGCCTCACCTATTAAACACTAGCAGCACAGCTCACCTGTTGTACCCAGCAGTACAGCCTCACCTGTTGTACCCAGCAGTACAGTCTCACCTGTTGTACCCAGCAGTACAGCCTCACCTGTTGTACCCATCAGGTGCAGCCTCACCTGGGTTGTACCCAGCAGTACAGCCTGACCTGTTGTACCCAGCAGTACAAGCCTTACCTTGCTTGTACCCAGCCAGTACAGTCTACCTCGTACCTGTTGTACCCAGCAGCTACAGTCTCACCTGTTGTACCCAGCAGTACAAACTCCACCTGTTGTACCCATCAGTGCAGCCTCACCTGTTGTACTCCACGCAGTACAGCCTCACCTGTTGTACCCAGCAGTACAGTCTCACCTGTATTGTACCCAGCAGTACAGCCCCTCACACCTGTTGTACCCAGCAGTGCCAGCCTCACCTGTTGTACCCAGCAGTACACCCTCACCTTTGTACCCAGCAGTTAACCCCTATTTCCGTCAGGCTCCCGGCTACCCCCTATTTCCGTCAGGGGGGCAATATCGGCCCCCTAAGATCTCGTAATCTAACCGGCCGATTTTGAAAATTCAAAGTGCTATAGATTTCCCTGACGCTAAACTTTATTTTGAAAAAAGAAAATTTCAAAATTTTGATTTTTAAGGAGAAAGTCGTGCAAAATATACAATTTTGTGTATTTTTTAGATTTTCCATAACCCTTGTCTCTGTTGTACGATTTTCACAAAACTAGTTCAGATTTACAAATAATTGACCCAAAATTGTCATATACTCGAGTTACGCAAAAATTCGAAATTCAATGGCAGTTCCAGGACCAGGACTATGAGGGGAAATATATACAACCTAAAAAGTTTTTGTTACGCGGATTAGAAGCCGTGATATACTGCTTGCATCTTTGACACATAAATAAATGAAAAAAGTGAAAAACTCATCAGGGGCGGATGCAGTAAGGTAAAACAGTGGGGTAAAATACATCCCAACAATATGCGAGTGGTATGCATGAGTATATTAGTCCCTCGACTAGTTGAAATTTATTTCTGATAATTTTTACCCCCCATGGCAGCTCTGGGAAGAGGGGGTGACATAGGTGGATCAAGGACTCTCGTCGTGGGGGGCGGGTGGGGTGATTGGAAACACATTTTTAATATACAACGGATATTGAGTCGCGGCGGTGATACTGGCTGGGAATATGCATTTTGAAAATGTGTAGTGACTGGACACGCCTCTGGTAATCTAGAATTTGGTTATAACTATTTTGAATTTTCATTATACCCAATTGTATTCGCCCTGGCACGGCTGTAAGCAGTCTTCTCACTCTACTAACGTTTAGTCCTTCTTGATAACATTCCCCCATTTTGAACTGCTGTAACCGCCCCTGATGAATACAAATAGTGACGGAATTGTGAATGCACTATCATCTCACATAAAAAATGATATAATAAAACCAACCATATAACTGGTATCAGGATCAGCAGAGACGGCTTCCTTTTACAAAGAACCCATCGCATACGATAATACTTGGTTTGTGGATGAGAACCTCCCCAAAAACCCAGCCATAGCTCCGCCCCTGTAAATATATAATATTGACAATTTCAGAAAACCTGCCTGTACTAGTTTTAGGAAAAGTCAGGAAGTTTCAAAGGTTCTATCACAAGCCGTTTCGGAGATATTCTTGAAAAACCTTAGGGGGGCAATATTAGCCCCCCTGCCGGAAATAGGGTTAAGCCTCACCTGTTGTTTCCAAGCAGTACAGCCTCACCTGTTGCACCCAGCAGTGCAGCCTCCACCGGTTGTACCCAGCAGTTAAGCCCTTCACCTGTTGTACCCCGCAGTACAGCCTCACCTGTTGTACCCATCAGTGCAGCGTCACCTGTTGTACCCAGCAGTACAGCCTCACCTGTTGTACCCATCAGTACAGCGTCACCTGTTGTACCCAGCAGTACAGCCTCACCTGTTGTACCCAGCAGTACAGAAACCCCCCCCTCACCTGTTGTACCCAGCAGTACAACCTCACCTGTTGTACCCAGCGGTACAGCCTCACCTGTTGTACCCAGCAGTACAGCCTCACCTGTTGTACCCAGCAGTACAGCCTCACCTGTTGTACCCAGCAGTACAGCCTCACCTGTTGTACACCCAGCAGTACAGTCTCACCTGTTGTACCCAGCAGTACACACCTCACCTGTTGTACCCAGCAGTACAGCCTCACCTGTTGTACCCAGCAGTACAGCCTCACCTGTTGTACCCAGCAGTACAGTCTCACCTGTTGTACCCAGCAGTACAGCCTCACCTGTTGTACCCAGCAGTACAGCCTCACCTGTTGTACCCAGCAGTACAGCCTCACCTGTTGTACCCAGCAGTACAGTCTCACCTGTTGTACCCAGCAGTACAGCCTCACCTGTTGTACCCAGCAGTACAGCCTCACCTGTTGTACCCAGCAGTACAGCCTCACCTGTTGTACCCAGCAGTACAGCCTCACCTGTTGTACCCAGCAGTACAGCCTCACCTGTTGTACCCAGCAGTACAGCCTCACCTGTTGTACCCAGCAGTACAGCCTCACCTGTTGTACCCAGCAGTACAGCCTCACCTGTTGTACCCAGCAGTACAGCCTCACCTGTTGTACCCAGCAGTACAGCCTCACCTGTTGTACCCAGCAGTACAGCCTCACCTGTTGTACCCAGCAGTACAGCCTCACCTGTTGTACCCAGCAGTACAGCCTCACCTGTTGTACCCAGCAGTACAGCCTCACCTGTTGTACCCAGCAGTACAGCCTCACCTGTTGTACCCAGCAGTACAGCCTCACCTGTTGTACCCAGCAGTACAGTCTCACCTGTTGTACCCAGCAGTACAGTCTCACCTGTTGTACCCAGCAGTACAGCCTCACCTGTTGTACCCAGCAGTACAGCCTCACCTGTTGTACCCAGCAGTACAGTCTCACCTGTTGTACCCAGCAGTACAGTCTCACCTGTTGTACCCAGCAGTACAGCCTCACCTGTTGTACCCATCAGTGCAGCGTCACCTGTTGTACCCAGCAGTACAGCCTCACCTGTTGTACCCAGCAGTACAGCCTTACCTGTTGTACCCAGCAGTACAGTCTCACCTGTTGTACCCAGCAGTACAGTCTCACCTGTTGTACCCAGCAGTACAGACTCACCTGTTGTACCCATCAGTGCAGCCTCACCTGTTGTACTCAGCAGTACAGCCTCACCTGTTGTACCCAGCAGTACAGCCTCACCTGTTGTACCCAGCAGTACAGCCTCACCTGTTGTACCCAGCAGTACAGCCTCACCTGTTGTACCCAGCAGTACAGCCTCACCTGTTGTACCCAGCAGTTAAGCCTCACCTGTTGTTTCCAGCAGTACAGCCTCACCTGTTGCACCCAGCAGTGCAGCCTCACCTGTTGTACCCAGCAGTACAGCCTCACCTGTTGTACCCAGCAGTTACAGCCTCACCTGTTGTTTCCAGCAGCAAGCCTCACCTGTACAGCCTCACCTGTTGTACCCAGCAGTACAGCCTCACCTGTTGTACCCAGCAGTACAGCCTCACCTGTTGTACCCAGCAGTACAGCCTCACCTGTTGTACCCAGCAGTACAGCCTCACCTGTTGTACCCAGCAGTACAGCCTCACCTGTTGTACCCAGCAGTACAGCCTCACCTGTTGTACCCAGCAGTACAGCCTCACCTGTTGTACCCAGCAGTACAGCCTCACCTGTTGTACCCAGCAGTACAGCCTCACCTGTTGTACCCAGCAGTACAGCCTCACCTGTTGTACCCAGCAGTACAGCCTCACCTGTTGTACCCAGCAGTACAGCCTCACCTGTTGTACCCAGCAGTACAGCCTCACCTGTTGTACCCAGCAGTACAGTCTCACCTGTTGTACCCAGCAGTACAGCCTCACCTGTTGTACCCATCAGTACAGCAGCCTCACCTGTTGTACCCAGCAGTACAGTCTCACCTGTTGTACCCAGCAGTACAGCCTCACCTGTTGTACCCAGCAGTACAGTCTTACCTGTTGTACCCAGCAGTGCAGCCTCACCTGTTGTACCCAGCAGTACTGCCTCACCTGTTGTACCCAGCAGTACAGTCTCACCTGTTGTACCCAGCAGTACAGCCTCACCTGTTGTACCCAGCAGTACAGTCTCACCTGTTGTACCCCGCAGTGCAGCCTCACCTGTTGTGCCCAGCAATACTGCCTCACCTGTTGTACCCAGCGTTGAAGCCTCACCTGTTGTACCCAGCAATACTGCCTCACCTGTTGTACCCAGCGTTGAAGCCTCACCTGTTGTACCCAGCAATACTGCCTCACCTGTTGTACCCAGCAGTACCTCACCTGAGGTACCCAGCAGTACTCCACCTGAGGTACCCAGCAGTACCTCACCTGAGGTACCCAGCAGTGCCTCACCTCAGGAACCCAACAGTACCTCACCTGAGGTACCCAGCAGTACCTCACCTGTTGTGCCCAGCAGTACTTCACCTGAGGTACCCAGCGGCGCAGTGAGGCCGACCAGCTGAGGCGTCATCCTGAACGGTACCAGCTCCGGCACTGCCAGACAGGCGGCCGCTCCGAAGGAGATGCCGAAGTCGATCCCGACCATGGCGCCTGCACAGTGCACACTTTGCTGGGGCATTGGATGATGTGTCACTTGTCCGAGACAGCCCGAACCTACCACTCAAACTGGCATTGACTGCGATGAGGTATACATCTGATTATTGACATAGTGGACTGCTTTAAATAGAATGCCATCATACATTTCTATAATAAAACATATTCGAATTTCTTCAAACTGAGTTTACACCAGGTCCTGTATTGATTCCTATGATATGTAAATTTTATCAAAAACCAACATCGAAAATACCACAGAGCATAGCAGCGGCTACCAGCCCCACGTCATACACTCTCACATTGCAGAAATCACCCGACTTTCACCGGGTGTGAAGTCAGCGCCGGAGCTACTCCGGGTAGTCCATCTCCAGCCCTCTTTGCACTATCATTTCATGGGTTCTGAGTAGGATAGAGCGGCGTAAAAACTGATCTTTCGCATGGCTGCAAGTGAACAGCATTCGCTCACTAATTTGTTTGGAACAGCGTAAAATCCAACTTCGTAGAGAAAACGTCGTAACACAAAAGTATAACGTCCCCTCCACACCAGCTGCCTACTGCAAATATGCTAAGGGTGACGGGGGGAGTTCGGAAAAGCCTCTCACAATAGGGGCCTCGAAACCCGCGGCAAGGTGTACAAAATAGCTGCCGAGGAAGGGATGTGGTCGAATCGACGCCCCAAGCGGCCTTCCATGCTTTAAGTAGGGCTGAGAGCCCAAATCGGCTTGCTATAAGACTGAAAGTTACCTCATCACTCAGTGACCCAACTTTGGCCACGACCTTGCTCCATAGTTGAGGGTCGGGAATCCCTAGAAGCTCATTCTGGGAAGTGTTAGAGCCAAGTCCGGGTCCAGCGACCCGAAGAAGCACAGAGCAAGACCAGCGCGTGTGACTTCACTGATGTTTCCAGCAGCGAGACCGCCAGCGGGGAGTGACTATAACCTCAGGTCAGTCAGTACAATGACAAACGGTGGGAACAGCGGGGCACCGCCGCCCCGGGGGACCACACTGACCGTCGTCTAGCGATACCAGCAGGTTGCCGAGGTTGCGGTCTCCGACGGCCAGTAGCCAGCCGGCGGTGGAGAGCAGCGCGTGCGACTCCGACAGCTGGCTCCGCAGTCGCACAAAGCTCTCCGGACCGGCGCTCAGCCGCCACACCGCCCTCCTGCCGCACACAGCGGGCTGGTAACGCTGACATACTTCCGCACACAGCGGGCTGGTAACGCTGAAATACTGCCGCACACAACGGGCTGGTAACGCTGACATACTGTCGCACACAGCGGGCTGGTAACGCTGAAATACTGCCGCACACAACGGGCTGGTAACGCTGACATATTGCCGCACACAGCGGGCTGGTAACGCTGACATACTGTCGCACACACCGGGCTGGTAACGCTGACATACTGTCGCACACAGCGGGCTGGTAACGCTGACATACTGTCGCACACAGCGGGCTGGTGACGCTGACATACTATCGCACACAGCGGGCTGGTAACACTGACATACTTCCGCACACAGCAGGCTGGTAACGCTGACATACTGTCGCACACAGCGGGCTGGTAACGCTGACATACTGTCGCACACAGCGGGCTGGTAACGCTGACATACTGTCGCACACAGCGTGCTGGTAACGCTGACATACTGTCGCACACAGCGGGCTGGTAACGCTGACATACTGTCGCACACAGCGGGCTGGTAACGCTGACATACTATCGCACACAGCGGGCTGGTAACACTGACATACTTCCGCACACAGCGGGCTGGTAACGCTGACATACTGCCGCACACAACGGGCTGGTAACGCTGACATACTATCGCACACAGCGGGCTGGTAACACTGACATACTTCCGCACACAGCGGGCTGGTAACGCTGACATACTGCCGCACACAACGGGCTGGTAACGCTGACATACTGTCGCACACAGCGGGCTGGTAACGCTGACATACTGTCGCACACAGCAGGCTGGTAACGCTGACATACTTCCGCACACAGCGGGCTGGTAACGCTGACATACTGCCGCACACAACGGGCTGGTAACGCTGACATACTGCAGCACACAACGGGCTGGTAACGCTGGCATACTGTCACACAGCAGGGGACCGATTTCCATCTGCCGGACTCGTTTGCACCTGCTGACAGGTCCGGCACATGGATAATTGAGTACGGGATGTGACGACACCCGCGACCCCAGTTGGCAGGATGGGTTTCACTCCCCCCCGCCTTTGGGCGAGAGGCCAAATCAAAACTGCCATCCTCATCCTCTCCTGGCCTTCCTAAATTCAAATCCCACCAACTCCTTGTTCCTTTTCCTCTTCTTTCCTTATTTCCTTGTCTCTCCATGCCTTTCCACCCGTATCCTTTCTGTCCACTCCTAAATACCCCTCCTATCCACTGTCTGCGATATCTGACCCGGCGTGTCTCCGCGGGTGGCGGGGGTGTGTGCACTCTTGCTCGTCTTGAGTGTGGACACCTCGGTCGCGTGCGGCGCGCGGCTGGGCCGGACAGCGCAGACCAACCCGCTTCCTTTTCCAACTCATAACCTCCCAGTTACCCACATTATCGCAGTATCATGGGCGTCCTTGCACGTGCCTATGATTCCTGGATGGTCTGGGGTTATGTGGGCGTCCGGCTCGTGTGGCTGGCGATTGGATCCTTCTAATCGCCGGCCCTGCGGGCCGGGGGCTCGCTTCTCTCGGACCAGCCGGGAATCAGTTGTGACGAGCAGGTGGTAGTCGCCTGCTCCGATGAGGCCGTGTGGGGGCGCCTGTCTTTTTAAGGTGAGCTGCGCACCGACCCGTACCCCGGGATGAAGGAGTCCTGGTAGCTGAGCTGAGGTATGCGCTGTGCTGGTTCGTGTGCCTCTAGCAACACTCTACTTTGGTCTGGATTTCCGCAAGGGCGGGGAACTCTTGAGGGCATCGGCAAGAGTAGCAGCGTTGTAAAAGTCTGTCGGCCTTTGGTGGGGCTCGGCTGCCCCTCCCTCCTTGGGTGAAGTCCCGACTTCACCCAGGGGGGGGGGTGGGGTGTCCGTGCCCCGCCCGGGGTCGTCTAGGCTAGGTGCAAGGGGGACCGTCGTCGGGGCAGGGGGGTTTGGTGGGTCTCTCTCCCCCTCTGTAACGGCGGCGTTTCCCCCGTATAGCCAGCCCGTGCGTCGTCTCGCCTTGTAGCACCCTCGTCGGAAGGGGGGCGCACGCGGCTGGCTGAATTCAATTATACTCCCATGGACACCGCAAACCCCATAAATCCCATTCCTTTCCCTCCACAGGAGGAAGACACCTCCCAGCCCCCTAGAGGGGAAGGGACAGAGCGAACACTGACACCTGGTTCGCAAAAACCGATCATTCAGCCCACGTGTCCTCGTGTTTTGGTAATGCGGGGACTGGACTCCTCTCTGGCGGCCTTCTCGCCTTTCAAGCGTAAGGAGGCCCTCGACCACCTTGGAAGGGTTGTTAGGTGCGAGAAGTTACGCGATGGAGCATTAGAGGTCGAATTTGCAAAGACAGAGGACGCCGAGCGAGCACTTTCAGTGTCGGAGCTTAAGTTCACAAGGAAGGAATCTGGTTTCAAAAAGACGTACAAAATCGTCATTTCGGTAGAGGCCCATCGGACTACGAACTTTAGGAAAGGAGTAGTCAGCAGCCAAGAGTTTAGAGGACTTTCAGAGGATGAGATCTTTGAAGGCTTAGAGGAATTTGGAATGGTGGAGGTTCGGAGGATTCGGAGGAGGAGCGGAGAGGGGATGTTGGACACTGACACGGTCATTCTAACTTTTGACACGACAGAACTGCCTGATCATATATATGTGGGCTACACGCGATTTGGTGTCAGGCCTTACGTGCCGTCACCCACGCGGTGCTTCTTGTGCCAGAAGTATGGTCATACTGCCCGCACCTGCAAGGGCAAGCGGGTGTGTGGAAAGTGCGCATCAGCCGTCCATAGTACCACTGACTACGACGCTCAAGCATTGAAATGTGCAAATTGTAATGGCTGCCACGAGGTAACTGACCGTTTATGTCCGGAGTTTATCCGTGAAAAAGAAATAGTAACCATCAAGACAACAAAACAAATCAGTTTCCGTGAGGCTCGAGAGTGTTATGAGGCCTCCCATCCCAAAAGGGGTTATGCCCAGACAGTGGCCGCGGGTTCAGTGGGCCCCTCAAGGATGACCGCGGAGGAGATCATCCGCTCCCTAACTGTGGCGGACTTCGTCCGCCTGGCAGGGAAGGATGGGGCTGGTGCTTTCACGCCAGCCCGCCGCCCCGGCTCCGGAGCCGACGGCGGCACCTCCTCCGCGCGCCCCTTCGGTGTGGGGCGGAGAGCGGATCGTCGCGTCCGCTTCTACCTCTCCTCCTTCGGCTCCCGTCGAAGAGGAGGGAAGGGGGTCTGTCCCCGATCCCAGGCACCGGCCGGCTCCTGGCGCTGGTGACTCTGCACCAGCGCCTGGTGCGTCTCCCGGCGGACCCCGCCGGATTCAGAGGGGTGGGTGGTGGTTGGACGAGGGGGCAGAGCCTCTCCCGCGGGGGGCCGCCGCCCGCGGTCCCCTGTCATCCCACCTGACGGTGGCGCCGACTCAGAGCTGCAGCCGCCACACAAACCGGGTGTTGAGACGCTGCACACACAACCTCCCACCCAGAACTCATCGTCCACTGTCGCAGCAATGCGCAAAAATTTTGAGGACGTGCCGCGGAGTAGGTCTCCGACGAAGCGACCAGCCGGGAGCCCTCTCGGTCAGGCCCAGACCTCACGTGCCCGCGGTAACTCAACCGAAAGCGGACGAGGCCGCGGACCGGTCCGCAACAGGCTCGGCGGTTCCAACGTGGGACCATCCAGAGGCGCATACGGGGGTTCCGGACCCCCGTGGAAGGGTTAAGGTCAGTGACCTGCGAGTTCAAGTCGTCCACCTTTTTAGTAAGCCCGTTTCCTTATTTTAAATGACCCTTTTACAGTGGAACTGTCGAGGCCTTCGTGCGAATTTTATTGACCTGCAGCAAATTTTATCTGATCACACCCCTTCCGTTTTATGCCTCCAGGAGACGAAGTTGTCTCCTGGAGCTGCTTTTAATATTCGAAATTATCAGAGTTTTAGAAAAGATATTTTTAGTAATACGATAGCATACGGAGGGGTTATGGTTGCGGTGCACCATGCAACTCCTTGTTACCATGTTCCTTTAATGACGGTGCTGCAGGCGGTAGCTGCCCGGGTAGACCTTGGTTTTACGAAATTGACAGTTTGTTCACTTTATCTCCCACCGGGTGGCAATATAAATTTAAACGATCTTAATTACTTAGTCGACCAATTGCCTACTCCCTTTCTTTTACTTGGGGATTTCAACGCTCATAACCCAGCTTGGGGAGGACCTACCGGCCGCGCGTGCCCCAGAGGTCGCACGGCTGAGCGCTTCCTCCACCTTAACTCCCTCTGTCTACTCAACTCAAGTCACTCCACCCACATTACTCTGCCTTCTGGATCCCTTTCCTCTATTGATCTTTCAGTTTGCTCTCCGTCTCTTTCCACCCAGTTCCAATGGAACGCCCTTGACGATCCCCACGGGAGCAACCATTTCTCCATCCTTTTATCCCCGGCCGGTCCGCACGTGACGGGACCTCGCTGGAACCGGTGGAATCACGGGCGTGCGGATTGGGCGGGCTTTGGGGCTGCGTGTGGCATGGTGGATTCTCCCCCGGAGACTCGGCTACCCAAGCTATTGCAAACTTTAATAAGATGATAATCACTGCCGCGAAACAGTTTATACATACGACACGTGGTCAGCCAAAGCACGTCCCAGTGCCTTGGTGGTCCCACGAATGTAAAACCGCGATTTTAAAAAAGGAAACGGGCTTTTCGTGTATTTAATAGACATTCCACGGCGGCGAATCACGTAAATTTTAAGCGCGCGCGAGCATTTGCACGTCGCGTGGTCCTCGATGCAAAGAGGAGGTGGTGGGTGTCTTATATATGCTGTGTCAATCGTTTTACGCCTTCGACACTAGTGTGGATGCGTATTAGGAGTATGCAGGGGAAGAGTTGTCCTCCGACCGCACCAGTGCTGGATGTGAACGGGACTAAAATAACAGATGCCCAGGAGGTGGCCGAGTGTATGGCGAAGCCATTTTTTGAGCGCTGCAATGGCACTATGGAAAACGCAACTTTCTCACGAACAAGAGAGGTGGCCGAACAAAAGCCCGTCGACTTTGGCCAAAGCAATACTGCCACGTTTAATAAGCCTTTTTCTATGCCCGAACTCAGAGCTGCTCTTTCTAAGGTCAGACCGGTGTCACCCGGCCCGGACAACATTTCAAACACCATGCTCTCTCACTTACCAGACTCATCTCTTGTATCCCTGTTGAATATGTTTAATAATATGTGGAGAAATAATGATTTTCCGGACCAATGGCGTGAAGCACATATTATACCAATTCTGAAGCCTGGCAAGTCTGGCCTGTCCCCTAACGACTTTCGTCCAATCTCGTTAACTTCGTGTGTAGGCAAATTGTTCGAAAAAAGGTTAACATGCGTCTGGTGTGGTACTTGGAGTCAAGTCAGCTGCTTTGTACTAGTCAGTGTGGTTTCCGCCAGGGCCGCTCCACAGTCGACCACCTTGTGCGACTCGATGTTTCTGTGCGGGAGGGGTTTTTACGGAACGCCCACACTATAGCTGTGTTCTTTGACGTGGAGCGTGCCTACGATTGGGGTTTTAGGGCACTTCAGCTTCTGAGGCTATATGTGAAGCGTGCCTACGATTGTACATGGAGGCATGGTATTCTACAGAAGCTTTTCGGACTTGGCTTTCGAGGACACATGGGTTGGTTTGTTTCAAACTTTTTGAAAAATCGGTATTTTCGGTTTCGTGTAAATTCTTCTTTGTTGAACCGATATGAACAACGGAACGGCATAGCGCAAGGTTCTGTGAGCTCCATAGCTCTCTTTGCAGTTATGATTAATGATATTGCAAACGATCTCCCGACCGGTATAAAGCACGCACTTCTTGTTGATGATTTTACGATGTGGGTGACGGCATCCACTACTGCTGCTGCGCAGAGGCGGCTCCAACTCGGCCTCGACTGCCTTCAGCAGTGGAGCACACGCATCGGTCTGAATTTCTCAAGTACCAAAACCAAATGTATGCATTTTTGTAACAGACGCAGCGATTGTGAAGACCCGACACTCTTTATTAACGGTAATCAGATTAAAGTTGTAGGTGAAACCCGATTCCTTGGAAAAGCTGACATATGTACCTCATATAAAAGAACTGCGTAAGAAATGTTTCGATTCATTGCATATTTTCAAGGTGTTGACTAAAATGAGGTATGGCGCTGACAGAAAAATGCTTATCATGCTATACAGGGCGCTCGTCCGCTCCAAGATTGAATACGGGTGTGTTGTCTATGAAGCTGCTTCTCAGTCCGCCAAACATATGCTCGATGTTGTTCACCACCAAGCGATAAGAATAATTACTGGGGCGTTTCGTACATCTCCAGTAATCAGTATGCTGGTTGACGCTGATGAAATGCCGCTTGAAACCCGCCGAAGAATAATCGCTATGCATTATGCAATAAAAATTAAACAGTCAACACAACACCCCACATATCAAACCTTTTTTGGTGACGCCCACCTCCGTCGAATCCATAATGGCTCGCGTGCTTCAGCCCGCCATCCGGGGGTAAGGGTTCGGGCTTGGCTGACAGAGGCTGGTATTGATACAGACCTTGTTGAATCTTATGACGTATCTTCTGTTGAACCGTGGATTGTGTCGGAAGTGAACACAAACACGACCTTACTCGAACAATGCAAGCATATGCCCTCTGAATCGATGCGCCAGCTATTTATGGATTTTTGCTCTGAATATTTTGAAAATCACGTTCGCTTTTACACCGATGGCTCGAAAAGTGACAGTGGCACGTGTTGTGCATTTGTTGGTGAAGGTGTCGAGAGGGGTTTTAGCTTACCGTGCGAGGCATCTGTTTTTACCTCTGAGCTGTTTGCGATTTTTCGTTGTTTAGACCAGGTGTCTAGGTCGAGGGCGAGACAGTTTGTCGTTTTTGCTGATTTACTGTCCTCTCTACAGGCTTTGAAGTCGTTTTATTTTTATAACACATCGTCATCATTTCTCTTGGTCCTCATTAAACAGAAGCTGCACGGTCTAAAGGAAAAGGGGAAAATGTCGAGATTGTGTGGATCCCAAGCCATTGTGGCATCAGCGGCAATGAACGGGCCGATTTAGCTGCAAAGGCTGCAGTAGAACGTGATGTTCCCCCTGGCCTTCATATTCCATTCTTGGACCTGTACGCTCCTGTTAAGAAGCTTGTAATGAGTAGCTGGCAGCGGCGATGGGACGAGGATCCCAGGGGAGCAAAGTTAAGAAGTGTGAAACCCAAACTAGGGAAATGGCCTAGCAGTGCTGGATCCAGAAAAGAGGAAGTTGTTTTGTCGAGGTTGCGGATTGGCCACACTCATGCCACGCACTCTTTCCGCTTGAGTAGAGAGGATCCGCCGCACTGCACGCGCTGTGGCGACCTGCTGAGTGTGAGCCATGTTCTCGTTGAGTGCCCGGACTATGAGGTTGAGAGGCTTAGACATCTGGGGGATCACCCTCATTGGTGTCTCTTTTGGGAGAGTTTCCGACCGTTGAGCTTTCACGTATTTTATCGTTTCTAAGGAGCATCGATTTTAATGTTATTTACTCGCCGACCTAGGTTGTGATTTGACAATGTGCTATTCTATTATTATTATTTGTGGTCATGCTTTTTAACTTTTGACACAACTTTAGTCCCGTGAGCTGTTGAAACGCTTCTGTATATATTTTACTTAGTGTTATGGGCGCCACATGACCTTTGTTGTCGGCGCGCCCTAAACCAACAATTATGATGATAATACTGTCGCACACAGCGGGCTGGTAATGCTGACATACTGTCGCACACAGCGGGCTGGTTACGCTGACATACTTCCGCACACAGCGGGCTGGTAACGCTGACATACTGCCGCACACAACGGGCTGGTAACGCTGACATACTGTCGCACAAAGCGGGCTGGTAACGCTGACATTCTGTCGCACACAGCGGGCTGGCAACGCTGACATACTGTCGCACACAGCGGGCTGGTAACACTGATATATTGCCGCACACAGCGGGCTGGTAACGCTAACATACTGCCGCAGACAACGGGCTGGTAACGCTGACATACTGTTGCACACAGCGGATTGGTAACGCTGACATACTGAAAAACACAACAAACTGGTAACGCCGACATACTGCCGTACACAGCTGGGTGGTAATGCCGACATACTAGGGTCAAATTTGTTTTCAAGTTACATATAGATTAAGAGCTGAACACTTTCGTCAGCCGTTTTTTGTGAGACATATAGATTTTGGATCGAAGTATTTACCGACGCCTGCAATGTCGGGGCAAGGCTGGGATTTTCAGGCCGTCAGGCATTTTATGTTACAGTTTAACTTTTAACCATAGATATCAAATAACAATTTCAACCATGCAAAAAAACTAAAAAATCAACCATGCAACGGTAAGATTCGAATTCTAGGCATATTTCTTACCAAAGGTCCGTTAAAACTACCGATACTGAAGTAGTCCAGTCAAGTTAGCATTTTATATTGGGGATATGTAAAAGAATTTGGAACCCGCCACAAGATCAACCATTGCATGATTTGAAATTGGACCCGCACCGAGTAAGACCACGTGCAAGATAGGGCTGAGTTTAAACAAGAAAAGCGAAGGTACACAGAGGCGCAAAAAACAGCACGAGAAAAGGCAAATCAAGTGCATATAATTTCAAAGCTTAAGAATTCTTAATTTTCGTTGTTAATATTTCATTATATAAAAAAATTGAATCAGTCCTGTATCAAATAGAAATTCAGGTTAAAGCTGAGAAAAAAACAAGCTGCAAACGAGAAACACCAGATTTATTGCGCAGTTAACAGCTGGGCTTATGTTCTGGTCCCCCTGCCTTTAACGTGTCAAAATAAGAAAGCGAGTGTCATAAATCGGGCAAAAAGAGTTTGTTGATTGCACGTGGAATTTCAACGGCGCGAGTCTGATTTCAAACATTCACCAGCCAGCTTCGGATCCAACGCATTCGAACTGGTCAGAACAAGGAAACATTTTAGTTGACATGGAATGCCTGAAAATCTGTTGTCAATGCATTTTTTAGAATCTTCTCTAAGCTAACAGCTCAACTTGATGATATCCTTTCGATTTGCGTGTCGAGTTAAATATTGCCGTCTTTCCCTAAACTAGCAGCTCAACTTGATGATTTGCTTTCAATTTGCGTGTCGCGGTGAATATTGCCGTCTTTGATCTTGCTAATGATGTGTTCAAAAGCTCAATTTTGGAAACATGTCTCAACAGCGTTGCCCAGCTGAAGGAAAATGATAATACTATGAATTAAAATTATTTCAAGGGAGTGTTCAATTTTATTGAAGATCCAAAAATTACTTATGGTTAGCATAAATCTGAAAGTCAGGAAACCACAATTTCTGGAATGACTCTCGGCGATGAAAATAAAATATTTTCATTTTTCTTATAATTTCTGACCTGATCAAAACTGGTATTTTAATTTGTAAAATGCAAACCCTGATCTGGGCCAAAACATAGATTCACTCATGGAGCACCCGAATGACACACACCATTGACATCTTAGTGGCGATATTTTTACAACCGATGTTTTACATTTTATAGTCGATGTCTACGTGGCATAAGCTACAGGTTTACAAAAACTTTAGACTAAGAACCATGGGTGGTATTTTCCCAATATCTTTGGGGGTGCTCAGCCGGTGGGGGGCGGCACCCTATAGGGGCGGTGGCATTGCAGGGCACCCCATCATTGCACCAAATCCGTTATTCATCGCTTTTTTTAGCCTTTTATAGCACAGGGAACACTCTATTTTAATGTTGGGCAGGTATTCTACAGCTTTTTCGACACATGTTTGCTTTTTAGGCGACATCCCAAAGCTACATACGCGTCTTGCAATAATCCAATCTGAGTTGTAAATCTATCCACGATTGAAGTATATCAGTTTTGCGGGATTAAATTTTACGTTCGGAGTGGCAGAGTGGATGGATATTGAAATGAAAGCAAAGGACTTAATCACTACGTGAAAAGAAAGCAAAAAACACTGATATCACTCCAAACAACGCGTATGTTGTTCTGTAAATATTAATAAATATGGCAGCTCCACTGTACCCGTAAATGCCCTTTATTTTTGCCCTGACGCCCTCTATTTTTACCCTAGCACCCGGCGGCGGTAAGAATCAGTGCTGCAGTCATGAGCCCTGGGTGGCAGTTATAGACTAAGAACGGCACACATTAGGGTGGAAGTGATAAGCTGGGGGTGGCAGTGATTGTCCGGGGCGGCAAGAAGCAGGGTCGAAAGCAAGTCATAAGTCGAGGGCAGCAGTGATGAGCCAGGGCCAATAGCTATGAACTCGGAGCGATGCAAATCAGAGTGGAAGTGATAAGGCGATGACGGCAGTGATGACTCGGGGGGCAGCAGTTATGAACTAGGGGTGGCATGAATCAGGGCGGAAGTGATAGTTTGGGGAGGGGGCGGCATTGATAAGCCGGGGCGACAAGAATGAAGGCAAAGGGAAAAGCCGAGGACGGGAATGGTGAGCCGTAGGTAGTAGTTATAAAATACGGGTAGCACGAATCAGGGCGGAAGAGATAAACTGGGACAGAGACGGCGGATTCCGGGGGGGGGGCAGGGTGTGCAGTTGCATACCCTGAAAAGAACGAGGGTGTGCAAAGGTGTATTTTTTCACACTCGGTTTTGGATCGATCCGGGAAAGCGCCCCTGGATTTGGGCGGTGCCCCTGACCGGGCAAGAAAAAAACACCGCCTACCTGAAGAGGTAGGACCCTCTATGCAAAATAAAACAGTTTCACATATGAATGTCTGAATGCCATCATATTCTATCCCCATCACATCCCCTGTGATCAAACCCGTCCGATGGAGAGCAAATAGACGCAATTTATTCACTCAACGCAGCGGAATGATGTCGGCGCCCCCCCACTGAGTGGGCGCCCCTAGGAAGCCAAAGGCGCCCCCTGGGAATGGAGGCGCCCCTGGAAAGGAAGGCGCCCCCTCCAGAACATCTTACACACCCTCCCGAAAATGGCATTCGCCGTCCCTGAGCTGGGGGCGGCAGTCATCAGCCCAGGGCGGCACGAATTAGAGCGGAAGGGATAAGTCAGGGGCGGCATTCATTAGCCGAGGCGGTAAAGATGAGTTGAGGGCGGCATGAAACAGTGTGGCAGTAATAACCCGGGGATAGATAGCACTGGTGAGCTACTGGCAGCAGTGATGTCGGGGTGGCAGTGATAGGCAGGAGGCGGCAGTGATGAACCATGGCGGCATAAATCAGGGTAGTAGTGATGAACTGGGGACGACATGAATCACAGTGGTAAGACGGAGGCAGCATGAATCAGGGCAGCAATGCTGAGCCGGGGGGCAACACATGTATTGGGGTGCTCAAATTATGATTGGGGGTGGTTGCACACCCCGAATAGATAAAATAAAAATCACCCCTGGCTGACGCTAAAACAGTAAAAGCACGGCAGCAGCAGTCTGCCATTTACTCGGTTTGGGAAATTCCTCTAATAGGCAAACAGATTACAATTAGACGATAGTGGGCTGCTGTTTGCTTTCTGGAAGAGTGTTAGAGATTCCTGCTGACAAATTGTGCTGATAGCAGGGCCTAAGTTTGACCGGTTTTGGGGGCCATGGCTGGATAAATCTCCTTGGTAGTGATAAACCAGGGGTGGCAGTGATCAGCTTGAGGTGGCAGTGAGGATTGGAAGGAGGAAGTGTCTAACCAGGGGCCGCTCATTTATGGGTTAATTTAAAACAGGGAGCTAGGAGTGGCGTGAATCAGGGCAGCAATGATTAATTAGGGCGGCAGTGATGAACCAGGGGCGGTAGTGATCAGCCGGGAGACGTTCTATCGTCATATTTAGGGTTTTAGGACGCGCCTTCATCCAGGGTCATACGGCGCTCATAACACGAAATAACATACGTAAATAGAACATTTCCGCACGAGACTCAACAAGTCAGGTGGGAAAACAGATCAGGTTGTAAAAATTGTATCAGAAAATTATATAAAAGATATCTAAAAAAAGAAATACAAATACTATAAAAATGGCATAGACAATTTCACACGACAGACTACGGTCAGCGAGTAGGTAACATGAAACTTGACGTTATGTAAAACATGAAAGACTACTAGGATGAATGTATCAAATCAAAACTAACGCTCCTCAGATATGACATGATGCTAGTGATATCCACAGAAAGATGCTATCCCAGAATGCTCACTGCTCCGGGAGACGTCAGCGATGAACCAGGGGCGGCAGTGATCAGCCAGGGGCGGCAGTGATCCGCCAGAGGGCGGCAGTGATCAGGCAGGGGCGGCAGTTATCAGCCAGGGGGCGGCAGTGATCAGCCAAGCAGCGGTAGTTATCAGTCCGGGGGCGGTAGTGATCAGCCAGAGGGCGGCAGTGATCAGCTAGGGGGCGGCAGTGATCAGCCAGGGGGCGCAAATTATCAGCCAGGGGACAACACTGATCAGCCAGGGGCGGCAGTTATCAGTCAGAGGGTGGTAGTGATCAGCCAGGGGCGGCAGTAATAAAATAGGGGCAGCAGTGATCAGCCAGGGGCGGCAGTTACCAGCCAGGGGGCGGCAGTGATCAGCCATGGGGCGGCAGTGATCAGCCAGGTGCAGCAGACATCAGCCAGGGGCGGCAGTGATCAGCCATGGGCAGCATTTATCAGCCAGGGGGCGGCAGTGATCAGCCATGGGGCGGCAGTGATCAGCCAGGTGCAGCAGACATCAGCCAGGGGGCGGCAGTGATCAGCCATGGGCAGCATTTATTAGCCAGGGGCGGCAGTTATCAGTCAGGGGGCGGCAGTTATCAGTCAGGAGGCGGCAGTGATCTGCCAGGGGGCAGCAGTGATTAGCCAGGGGCGGCAGCTAACAGCCAAGGGGTAGCAGCTATCAGTCAAGGGGCGGTAGTGATCAGCCAGGTGCGGCAGTTATCAGCCAAGCGGCGGCAGTTATCAGTCAGGGGGCAGTAGTGATCAGCCAGGGGGCGGCAGTTACCAGCCAGGGGACGGCAGTTATCAGCCAGACGCGGCAGTGATCAGCCATGGGCCGCAGTTATCAGCCAGGGGGTGGCAGTGATCAGCCAGGAGGCGGCTTTTATCCGTCAGGGAGCGGCAGTGAACAGCCAGGGGCGGCAGTTATCAGTCAAGGGCCGGAAGTTATCAGTCAAGGGGCGGCAGTGATCAATCAGGGGGCGGGAGTTACCAGCCAGAGGCGGCAGTGATCAGCCATGGGCAGCAGTTATCAGCCAGGGGCGGGAGTTATCAGTCAAGGGGCGGCAGTCATCAGTCAGGGGGCGGCAGTGATCCGCCAGGGGGCGGCAGTGATGCGCCAGGGGGCGGCAGTGTTCAGCCAGGGGCGGCAGTTAGCAGCTAAGGGGCAGTAACTATCAGTCAGGGGGCGGTGGTGATCAGCCAGGGGTGGAATTTATCAGCCAGTGGGTGGCAGTTATCAATCCGCCACGGGCGGCAGTGATCAGCAAGGGGCGGCAGTTATCAGCCAGGGGGTGGCAGTAATCAGCGAGGGGGTGGCAGTGATCAGCCAGGGGCGGCAGTTATCAGCCAGGAGCGGCAGTTATCAGCCAGGGGCGGCAGTATCAGCCAGGGGGCGGTAGCAATCAGTCAGGGGCGGCGGTTATCAGCCAGGGGGCGGCAGTGATCAGGCGGGGGCGGCAGTGATGTGGTTTCACAAATCATCAAATCATGGAGAAAGTGATAAGCTAGGCGGCATTGATAAGCTAGAGGTGGAACCAATCAGGGTTCATCCGGTACGGGAAACTTGCCAGGGGCGGCACGAATCAGGGCGGCAGTGATAAAATAGGGTGACACTGTTCAGGGTAGCGGTGATAAGCCGGGGGCGGCATATGTATTGGGGGTGCTCAGCACAATATTGGGGGTGCTTAAATTAGGATTGGGGGTGTTCGGGCACCCCAAAGAGATAGAAAATTACACCCCTGCTAAGAATCATGTACAAAAATTCAAATATATTACCTTCACAATTCATAAATCATCATCATCATTATCATCAATTTTATTTGCATTTTCCATTAAGACAGGAGTGAACGAGAGAGCAGAGAGATGAAAGCAGAGGAGTGGGCACAACAGAATCAAGCGACGAGTAGCAAGAAAGAAAAGGAAACAAAGACCGGCAAAAACATAAAAGACAGGACAAAACATACAAACACTGGACAAATAACACAAAATCGAAAAAAACCGCGTCAATGCAAGGATGTAGCAAACGTGAACATAAATACGAGGGACAAAACACACAGCAAGAGCTAAGGATCAAGTAACAAACATACCGGGAACAAAAAAACTATATATAAAAAATCTAGATCACGGTCCACACATGTATCAGGACTAAAGCTAGCGAACAAGGTCGGTCATGAGCCTGATAATGTTAACGTACCTAAAGTTTTACTAGCAGCCCGATTGGGACATCAAAACAAGCAATAATATATATATATATATATATATATATATATATATATATATATATATATATATATATATATATATATATATATATATATATATATATATAACTGTGTAGCATTTCCGTTAGATTTTAGTTTAATAAGATTTTATAATCCTGTTTATCTAGTTACTCTGAAGTTACCGAAGCGGTCACAGCAGCATCGAATCACCCACTGGCGGGCCGAGCCAGACGAATACAGCGGCCGGCCGGTAAACTACTGGTCCGAGAACCAGCCACAGAATCGTCCCGAATAGATGACACCAGTTCACAGTGCAGTCCCTCAAAAGTTTTCAGCATACTTTTGAGTGCTAGCATGGAAGTATGCACACGATGTTACACTTATTTAGTCGACTAAAAATGTCCCACGCCAGGCAGCTCAGAAGAAACCCCCAGTCTCCGTCGACTAAGGTGGCTGATTAGAGCTCGTGTGATCACAGACATACTCTGCAATGAACACCGGCAGCAAATTCGGGCTAAACTCAAGCATTTTGTCATGACGAAAGGATGGCTCGCTCACAAGCATGACATTTCTCGTGAGTGGAAGGAGCTTACAGGGGCGCAGCCAGAGCTTTCGTATGGGGGGCACACCAACTTTGAAGGGCACCCTGGGGAAAAAAAGGGCACTTTTTAACGTAACCTAAAAAACTTACTATATCTTTGTTTATATCATTTTTTGGCATCTTTGGTTCAATTAAAATGGAAATAAATCATTGGCGGAGAAGGAAAACTCGATTAAAGATAAAAATATCACCAAAATGTCAGGGGAAGTAGCCAAAACACGATTGTTTTGGATAGATTTAACCCTCGCCCCACCGGGGGCCATCGATGGCCCTAAGGATTTTTCGAGATAGCAGAAAACGACGAAACGCAGCACCGCGGTTGAGGGCTCTATCTCTCACCTCATCATTTTCCCACCATCCCTGAAATTTTTTATCCTGGGTCACCCAAGGTCAGGTCACCAGGTGAGGTCAACCAAGGTCACCTCACTTCAACTTTGGAGCTCTATAAGAGCTACATTTCTTAGTCGATCGATTTGAAACTTGCTACACTTCATGACCCTTCCAGGGTCTACAACGTGTATATCCGGGATTTTTCGATTTCATAACCTGAGGTCAGGTCACGAGACGACCTCTCCCATTGGAAAAGCATGGGGAAAGCTGTCTCATGATTAAAAGCCACAAAAATGATTGCAAATACTCAGACTGCTCAAAACAGCGTTTTTGGACACCCTTTCACGGATCCCAGGGGCCATATTTGCCCTTTGACTTTCCAAGGTCATCCAAGGTCACCAGGGGTCAAAAACAGTATTTTGACAATAACTTTTGACATATTTAAGCCAGAGCGCTGAAACAAACACCATCGTGTTTGTCTCGTCACTGGCTTTCATTCGATATACGGCAAGGTCACTATCTGACCTTTCGTGACCTCAGGTCATATTAGGTCACGAGGTGACCTCTGGAGGTCAAACCACTGGCGGGAGGTCTTAATCAAGAGTCAGGAGGCACTTAATCAGCTCAGGAGCCCCATACCATCTCAGGGGCCCTCACCAACCCCTGTGGGCCCAGCTCAGCTCAGGGCCTGGGAGCTGCTCAGGAAATCACGTAATCAACCCAGGAGGCCCAGGTCAGCTTAAAGGGCACCATATTAGCTCAGGGGGCACCAGACTAGCTCAGAGGGCATCAGATGGGCTCAGGAGGCACCAGTCATCATCATCATATTTGACGTTTTAGGGCGCACCGACATCTGAGGTCATTCGGCGCCCATAACACTAAATAGAATGCATAAATGAGACATATGAGCAGCAAGTCAACAACAGGAGCCACCAGATCGACTAAGGGGCATTAGTGCAGCTCAGGTGGCACCATATCGACCCGCTCGGGGGCCAGATCAGCTCCCAGCCCCCCAGACTATGGCAGGAGCCTAAATCAGCTCAGGGAGCAACATAACAGCTCAGGGGACATAAAGTGGGTTCAGGGCCCACCAAACCAGCTCAGGGGGGCACCAGGCCATCTAAGGAGACATCAATAATCAGCTGAGGGGGCACCTAATCAGCTGAAGAGGCACCATATTGACTTAGGAAACAGAATCGACTTGGGGAGGCATGAGATCAGCTCAGGGGCCCGAATCAGCTCAAGGGGCACTAAATCAGCTATTAGGGCACCAAACAAGCTCGGAGGCATTAAACTAACTCAGAGGGCATTATATAGGTTCAGGAGGCACAATTATTTGCTCAATGGGGCACTCGATTGACTCAGGGGCAGACTAACTCAGAGAACGTTATTTACGTTCAGAAGGCACAATTATTTTCTCAGGGGGGGCACCAGATTGACTACGAGGGCATCAGATCAGCTCAGAGGGCACATGACCAGCTCCAGGGATCAAGACCAGCGCTCAGGGGGCACCAGATGAGCTCAAGAGGCACCAGATTAGCTCTGCCCGTACGATTATTGGCGACGATGAGGCATTATCTGGAAACGGATTACGTGCCTTTACTCTTCCCGGGTGCTTGGAAAGGCGACAGAATGCCCTAACTGACCAAAAAGGCACTTAATGGTCAAACAATAATTTAAATCGCTCAATACAGTCTAGTTCCATCTAGACTCAACGGCGTAGGACACTAAATTTCGAGCGGCACGGCCCAAAGAGGGTACACCACCTGGCAATCAAAAGGGCACCCCGGCACCGATGGGGGGGGCACGTGCCCCCTCTGCCCCCCCCAGGCTGCGCCCCTGGGAGCTTAGCATTTAGACCGTCCAATTTTCTGCAACCACTGACACCGTATGGAAAGGATTCCTTCAATATTTGAAGAAGAAAAATCCAACAGGTGCCATTATCTTAAACTTAGTATCACGCAGAAATTTAATCTAGGGAGCCTTTGAGTGAGATAAAATGATCTAGAAGTCACTTCTCAACACGCTCTTCAACTGTTCTTTCAGTTCAAAACTCATTATTATTGCGTAACATTCCCTTTAAAGGGAATGTGGCACCTTCATAAGGTGATTTTAACTGAGATAGCCAAGTTGTAAAGCAAGTCGGAAAACCCGGTACTCCATATGTCATTTGTCTTGGAACTCGATATTTCCGTAGAAAAAAGCTGAAGCCTACCTGACACCAGCCCCCTCATCAGCCCCTCGCCGGACGGCCATTGTTGTGAGCTGCTGGTGTCACGACATATACTGACGTCACGATGAGCATCAGCCAATCGAAGCCCTAGAAGAGTTTCAAGTATGGTAGTGGTTGCCAGATCGTGACATCATCCACAGGCTGATATTTATTTCTTTTTCTAGAGGAGTGTTTTAAAAACCAAAATATTGAGCTTATTGTACATTTTTCAGAGAAATCATGAGTGGTTTCATTATTTTTGACTAAAAGTACGCCGAATTACACTAAATTCCAGGATTCGACCAAGGTGCCATATTCCCTTTAAAAGCATAACTGAAATATCAAATATCCTTTTTCGTGAAAAGAGGTTTTCACGCTAAGTGAAAAAGCCCTTTGAGAAAACCCTTAACGCTAAGCCTTGGAGAGCCGCCTTGCCATGCCATCCCACGTCATGTCTCTGTATTTTCCACTTCGGAGCTATTGTCCAACCAGGCAAAGTGGGCTGAGCGGGGCCAGGTCCTGCCTGAGTAGTCCAGAAGCTCTGAGGGAGTGACGGCCGGCTATCGTTTTAACTACACTTGACGGCTGGCAAATGATACCAAGGCAGAGATAGGAACATGGCTCGAAGACCACTGGACGCTCAGAAGACTAGACGCCGGGACTTTTGTTCCGGTAATCGCCGCTCTACCACTGAGCCAATCCAGCCGCAGTCTCACACCCCAGAAATGGCACCCAACCAGCCGTAGCCGGTACCCTCCACAACAAACACATCCTCTCAGGCAGCTCCAGCAACACTGACAGCTTTACGAAATCAGTCACATCGCCAGGCCCGCATTCATCGACAGAGAACGCGTAGCCAGCTCAGCGCCGGAGTTAGAGCCTGTCTCCGGCCGCGCCCGCAGAGGCCGCAGAGCAGGTCACCCGGGGCCTTACCGTAGCAGGTGGGACGGTAGCAGGGCGGCTCGCTTCTGAAAGTCCTCCACCACCTCCGCCCGCTCTACCAGCTCTGCGTAAGGGGCGGTGCAGCACCTGCGGGATTTCGCTCTCGACGCCGGAGCGGGCTTTCATCTGACGCACGTGCAGTCTCCGCGCCTTTCCGCATAGCTTCTCGAAACTGCGAGGCAGCCGGTCGTCAAACAAGGGTGCCAGTGAGGCCATTGCAGCGTTTTCCACGTGTTCAAGATTCAGACTCATGGCTCCTAGAGCGCGATGCGGAATGTCACTTTGTGATAAGATAGTATTTCTTATTTTTGGAGTATGCTGGGCAGCAATTACACAGCGTGATAGAACAGACATCCAAACCCGGACCGACTGGTAAGACTGGTACCGGCGTCCGGTCCGTCGCGCTGCATGTCCCCTTACCCCGGGCATGACACCCGGCCGTGTCCTGCTTACTCAGGGTCGGCCGAGCCGACGAAGCCGCGCAGTGTCTCCGTGTGGTCCAGCCACTCGATCAGGCCAAGCCGGGGCTGCAGGGGTAGCACCTAGCCACACAACACACGTCAGCCGTCACCGCACATCACACACGTCAGCCGCCCAACACCGCACATCACACACGTCAACCGTCCAACACCGCACAGCACACACGTCAGCCGTCCAACACCGCACATCACACAAGTCAGCCGTTACTGCACATCACATACGTCAGCGGGGGCGCGGTAGTGGAGTGGTCAGCGTAGCTGTCTGCCACGCAGCCGACCCGGGTTCAAGGCCCGGCGGCTTCCCTGAACAAGGAGCAAGCTGGCTCCCGAGAAACCCTTCCAACAGGGAAAGAGTTGGCGACGCCATATGACCCTGGCAGTTGGTGCGTCGATAAGCCCCAATAATTATATTACATACGTCAGCCATCACCCAACAGCACATGTCGGCCATCAGACACCGCATATCACACACGCTAGTCGTCACCGCACATCACACAGAAGTCATCACCGCACAGCATACACATCAGCCATCCCCACACAGTACACACGTCAGCCGTCATCGCAGAGCACACACACCAGCCGTCCAACACCGCATAGCACACATACGTCAGCCGTCAACACACACACACACACACACGCACACGCACACACATACACACACACACACACACACACACACACACACGCACACGCACACGCACACGCACACACACACACACACACACACACACACACACACACACACACACACACACACACACACACACACACACACACACACACACACACACACACACACACACACACACACACACACACACGCACACACACACACACACCAGCCGTCCCCACACAGCACACACATCAGCCATCACCGCACAGCACACACGTCAGCCATCACCGCACAGCACATACGTCAGCCGTCACCGCACAGCACACATATCAGTCGTCATCGCAGAGCACACACATCAGCCGTCAACGCACATCACTCACGTCAGTCGTCATCGCACAGGACACACGTCAGCCTTCACTGCAGAGCAAACACGTCAGCCGTCCGACACCGCACAGTAGACACATCAGCCGTCATTGCACAGCACACACGCCAGCCATCACCGCACAGCACATGTCGGCCATCAGACGCCATACAGCACACACGCCAGCCATCACCGCACAGCACACACGTCAGCCGTCCGACACCGCACAGTAGACACATCAGCCGTCACCGCACAGCACACACGCCAGCCATCACCATACAGTACACACGCCAGCCATCACCGCACAGCACACACATCAGCCGTCACCGCACAGCACACACGTCAGCCGTCATTGCACAGCACACACGTCAGCCGTCATTGCACAGCACACACGTCAGCCGTCGAATCCGAATGGAGTCTCGGCCTGAAAGGTAATGCCTTTGTTCCTCTACGAAACAAAGGGTGTGTTTGTCTGAAAAATTAAAAGCCAAGAGTACGGGTTTAGATATGCCATATGGTGACCTAAAGCTAAAACGAAGTCCAGCGTCATAGTTGAGTTTGTGGTGACTTTGACTCTGGGAAAACATCTGCAAGGCAACTGACCGAACTCCATCTATTTTGGAATTAGAGTAATTCTATGCTGGTATAATAGTTTTGCTCAGTGCCAAGTTTTGCTTTAAAATAACTACTGTCAGCATTTCTCGCTCGGAGTAGGTTTGGTGCCCTCGATTAGCATAATCGCCGCGATGCCCACACAGATGTTTGGAAAAGTCGAAGACGTTTTTCCTTTGTCATATATATGTTATGGGCAGCATGGGATTTCAGGCATTTTTCGAACTGCTCGGCCATTTGGTCAGTTTGCAAATTTCCCACGCATTTTGCATAGTGCCCGGCTCTCCGGTCATTTCACGAAGTGCCCGGGTAGTACACAGGGACGGCGGATTCCAGGGTGCAAGTGGTGCAGTTGCACCACTCGATTTTTTCCAAGTGGTGCAAAAGTATCTTTTGCACCCCTTGTTTTGGCTTTGTCCAGGGAGGCGCCCCCTCCCCCGGCCTCAGCCGGCGCCCCCGGCCGGTCAGAGAAAATCAAGCCTAATTACCGCCTACCTGAAGAGCTAGGATCCTCTGTGAAAAAGAGACATTTTCATATATGAATGGCGCCCCCTCACATCATAGCTGCGCCCTGGGCAGCAAAATGCGCCCCTCTGGGTAGCATAGGCGCCCTTGGATAGCGTAGGCACTTCCTGGATAGCCGGGTTGACTCCGAAGAGGACAAATGGCACCCCTGGATATCACATGCGCCTCCTGGACAGCAAAAGGCGCCCCCGCAGAGAATTGGCGCCCCCTGGATAACATAGGCGCCATTGGGTATGAAAGGCGCCCCCTGGAGAGCAGAGGAGCCTCCTGGAGAGAAAAAGACGCCCCCGGAGAACAACGGCGGCAGGGACGGCGGATTTTGCGGGAAAGGGTCTGCAGTTGCACAGTTGCATGCACAACATTTTTGCAGTTGCAAAAATGTTGTGCAAAAGTATCTTCTCGCACATCTGGTTTTGACCTAGTCCGGAGAGGTGCCCCCCCGGATTTGGGTGGCACCCCCGGATTTTTCCCGCGCCCCCGGCCGGTCAGAGAAAATCAAGCCTAATCACCGCCTACCTAAAGAGGTAGGATCCTCTGTGAAAAAGACATTTTCATACATGAATGGCGCACCTTGACATCAAAGCTTCGCCCTGGAATACAAAAGGCACCCCCTTGAGTAAAGGCGCCCCTTTGGATAGCATAGGCGCCCTTGAAAAGCGTAGGCGCCTCCTGGACAGCTGAGGCGCCTCCGAAGAAGAGAAACGGCGCCCCTAGATATCACATGCGCCCCTGGTTAGCACAGGCACCCCTGGACAGCAAAAAGCGCCCCCCCGCAGAGAAAAGGCGTCCCCTGGATAACATAGGCACCCTTGGATAAGACAGGCGCCCCCTGGAGAGCAGAGGTGCCTCCTGGAGAGAACCCCGACCCCCCCCCGAGAGCAACGGCGGCAGGGACGGCGGATTCCGCTGGACAGGGTGTGCTGTTGCACACCTTGAAAAAATGATGGTGTACAAAAGTATATTTTTGCACACCTGGTTTTGACCTCGTCCGGGGAGGCCCCCACGGATTTGGGTGGCACCCCCGGATTTGGTCGGCGCCCCCGGCCGGTCAAGAGAAAATCAGACACATCGCCTGTCTGAAGAGGTAGTACCCTCTGTGTAAAACAAAATACACTTTCAAATATGAATGGCACCCCCTGACATCAAAGCTGAGCTCTGGACAGCAAAAGGCGCCCAACCCCTTGAGTAAAGCCGCCCCTCTGGATAGCAAAGGCGACCTCTAGACAGCAGAAGCGCCCCTGGATAGAAAAAGGCACCCCCAATTGAGGAGTAACGACGCCCCTGGATAGCATAGGCGCCCTCTGGTTAGCACAGGCACTCCTGTAAACCAAAAGGCGCCCCCCCCCCCATAGAGCAAAGGCATCCCTCTGGATATCATAAGCTCCCTTGAATAGCAATCGCGTTCCCTCTACAGCAGGGGCGCCTTCTGGATAGGATAGGCGCCCCAAAAAAGCAAATACGCCCTTTGATACTAAAAGCGCCCCAGATAGCAGAAGCGCCCCATGGACAGAAGACACCTTCTGGATAGCATAGGCACCCCTGGACGGCAGAGACGCCCCTAAAGAAGAGCAACGGCACCCCGGGATAGCATATGCGCCCCTGGTTAGCACAGACACCCCTGGACAGCAAAAGGCGCCCCCCGCCCCCTGAGTAAAAGATCCGGGCCTCTAGATAGCATAGGCGCCCCTGGATAGCGCAGGCGCCTCCTGGACAGCAGGGACGCCTCCGAAGAAGATCAATGGCGCCGGTGCCCCTGGATATCATATGCACCCCCTGGTTAGCACAGGCACCCCTGGATAGCAAAAGGCGCCCCCCCGGAGAGAACAGGCGCCCCCTCTGGAAAGAATAAGCACCCATGGATAGGAAAGGCTCCCCCTGGAGAGGAAAGCAGAACATTTTTAAGGAAACCTCAGTGGAGGGGGGAGATTTTCTTGTGCTGGCCATTATAATGTCTTCGAGGGATCAAACCCCCATTTGGAGGGGGCACTAATAAAATTTAGACGTGCTAGTGTTACAAAATTTCTCCTAATTTTTGTTATTCCATATTCTAAAGATTAGGGAATGTGCCGAAAAATCTTAGTTTGTAAATATTTAGTCTTCTGGAACGTTTTCTTATAACACAAGTGCTTGGCTTCATTTTCTGCCTGCAGCTGCCCCCGCCCTGCTGTGCCGGTCCACTGTGAGGCTCTCGGGAGCACATCTGGGCGGCAGATGTGCGAACGGTGTGGGTATGGGGCCGCCATTTCTTTAGTCTAAAACCTTGTCTGTTACTTTATATTTTTGGGTAGTGTTTCTACGAATCGTCGTTATTTGTTTATGGATTTATGTTTCCAATTGTTTACAATATTCTCATGAATTTCGGTTTACGTGTTTGCTCTCTGTGAGCTTGCCTTTTTGGGTCTTGGAGCATGAGCTAAGCACCATGTGGTGATGGTAGTCCTGCGTCGTCTACGCCTCATGACGGAGGCATGGACAGTGATCTGTGGACAGTGGGCGCGTGCGGATCGCGGGCTCATGTCGTCCCAGCATCTTAGTGCTGATCACTCACGGGGATATGGCATTGTGGCCAACCCCATCGTTAGCCTCGTCGGCTAACCCTACTGCGTCGCCTTTGCTGACTTGCTCACTCGACAGTGATTCGTGGACAGTGGGCGCGTGCGGATCGCGGGCTCACGTCGTCCCAGCATCTGAGTGCTGATCACTCCTGGGGATCTGGCACTGTGGCCAATCCCATCGTTAGCCTCGGTGGCTAACCCTGCTGTGCTGCTCCTAACTGTTTTGCTCTTAACTCAAAAATAGATATCAAGCACTGAGTGAAGTTTTTCAATGGTCCTCCGGTTGGTTTTGAACTTTGGCATACATTTCGAGGCTTTAAACTGGAACAAATTGGCCCTCCGTGCCGGATAGTATGAACTAGTGAATCTGTGACTGTGCACCATGAGTCATCATAGTCTTCATACCAGAAGTAATGTTTCGATATCTTCTCAACGCAGCCAGGCGCGGATCGATGCCGCCGTGGACAAGCTTGAGGCTCACCAGGCAGCGCGTGCTGCCAGTGAGCGTGCTGAACTCGCTGCTGCTCATGCTCGTGCTGACGCTCGCGCGGCTGCCTACCGCGCCGAGGTCTGTTACCTGCGTCTTAAACTGCTGGCAGAGGAGGAGGAAAACCTGGATAGTGATGACGACCCGTCACCTCCACGAGGTTGTGCCCCTCCTCCAGCTAAGCCGACTCCAGCTCATGAGTCCAGCATTGTTGGCCGGACTCACACCTGGATTAACCAACTTCCAACGGAGTCAGCACCGGCTCCGTGTGATAGAAGGTTGGATAATTGGCAGCCAACTAGGTCAGCACTGCCGCCACTGCACCTGGACAAGTTTGATGGTTCTCCACTTAACTGGCCACAGTGGAGTTCCATATTCAGATCTGTAGTGCACAACAGGACAGATCTGAGTGACGCGGAAAAGCTGGCTCATCTGCAGACCTCCCTCACGGGCGATGCGAGGGAGGCAGTGGGAGGATTGCTTTGTGACGGCCAGCTCTACGCAGAAGTCCTCCGTGAGCTGGAATATCGTTTCGGAGATCCAGCCACCATCGTGCAGACAAACCTGGACCGCGTCCTAACTCTTCCGCCTATAAAAGAGTCTGACGTCGAGGCACTCCAGAGATTGTCTTCCAGGCTGCACACTGCCGTCAGCGTTCTGCAGCACCTCAGGTATGACGCGGACCTGGCTGACACAGTAAATCTGCGTCAGGTGGTCAGCAAGCTGCCACGCAGTGTCGCCTGGAAATGGGGCGAAGAGGCCGTGCGCCTTCCCGAGCCCCCGACGCTGATAGCCCTGGATGCGTTCCTGCGACACCAAGTCGACGCAGCGCGTCAGGTTTATGGCCTTTCGCTGACTTCTGGACGGACTGCCACTGAGGCCGCGACGGGGCCGCCCTCGCCGCCTCCTCGCCGAGCGAAAGATCATAATTTCATCAATGAGCGCCGTGGTGTAAACGCGGCAGCGGCAGTCACCAGTAGTGATGACAAAACTCTGTGTCAGTGCTGTGCTACCCCGGGCCACAAGCTGGACAAATGCAGGAAGTTTGCGGCCCTGGGGTTGGATGCGCGTGTAGCACTACTCAAACACAGCAGTGTTTGTTTTAAGTGTATGGTGTCGGATGGACATGTCGCGGCGATATGTGCGGACGCGTCGAACTGCGATGTGAGCGGGTGTGGTAAAGGCCACCACCGACTGTTTCATGGTGCTGTGTTTGCGCGCCCGAACACAAACACACAGCCTGAGGGTTTGTGTGACAGCATGCAGTTAGCGGATCGAGCACAAGTGTCGCACGCGTGCAACAAGGGGGAGGTGCTCCTCCAGGTGCTACCGCTAACTGTCTATGGACCCTCTGGATCGAAGAAGGTGAACGCTCTTCTCGATCTTGGATCCCAAGTGTCCCTGATCAAAGAAGGCCTGGCACTTGAAATCGGACTGCCGATGGGGTCTGCTGAGACCCTGCAACTCAGCACGATTCATGAGACTACGTCTCAGAAGTCCCATGCCGTCACCTTTGCCATCGAGTCGGCTGATGCGGAACGCTATACTGTGACGGGCGTCCGCACAGTGCCACAGCTGGTCATGCACTCAGAGAAGGTGAACTGGCCGATGGAGAAAGAAAACTGGCCACACATGACTGACCTACCGCTCTCAGCCACTGACTCGGATCCAGTTGAGATCCTCCTGGGTGCCGACTATTTCAAGCTGATAGTCCCTCGGGAGGTGAGAACCGGTCCACCAGGCACACCTTCTGCCGTGAGAACTTGGCTGGGATAGACAGTGTTGGGCAGGCTTCCGAGCAGTGATGTGACACAGGTGCTTCACGTAAGGAAGAACTTGCGCGGGTGTAAAGCCAGTGAACTGCAGCCCGACAGTGACTGGGTACAAGGACCTGCGTTCCTGTGGCAGCCAGAAGAAGCCCGGCCTGCTGATAGGTGTGAAACAGGCAGTAATCTTGTCATTGACTTAGAGGTCAAGCAGGCGGTGAATGTTACCCAGCAGGGGTCAAGTGACCATAGCGCTGACCCGATAGATCCTGCCAGGTACTCATCTGATCTGCGTCTGTTTCGGGTCACAGCGTGGCTACGCAGGTTCGCAAAAAACTGCCGGGTGGACAGTGCAAACCGTGTTAGGGGGCCGCTGTCTGCTGCAGAAATCACCGCCGCCGAAACGCTCTGGCTGAGAAGGGCTCAGTCGGATGCCTTTTCTGCAGAGATCGCTGCACTGAAGGCAGGCAGAGCCATCTCCCGCCAGAGCTGTGCTGTCGGTGCTGCTGCGGCAGCCCACCAGTGATGAGGTCTGAGAACAGTGATGTGCGAGGCTGAGCGGATCGTGAACTCACGGCCACTTACGCACGTGAGTACCGACCCGGACGACTACAGTGCGCTGACACCAAGCCACTTTTTGACGGGCGGTGCCGATGTTTGTGTGGCACCGGGATTGTTCACTGAGGGGGACATGTGCTCACGTCGGCGCTGGCGCTGTGCGCAAAGACTGACGGACAGCTTCTGGAAACGCTGGCGTGCGGACTATCTCCCCAAACTGACCTTACGCAGGAAGTGGGCTGACGAATCGCCAAACATGCGTGTCGGTGACCTTGTGCTCATAGACGATGACAATGAGACGCGAGGCCACTGGCCTATGGCACGTGTCGTGCGGACCCTTCCTGGTGCGGATGGGCGTGTGAGGGCCGTGGAAGTGAGAACCAGCAGTGGGTGTATACCCGACTGGTAGCACGACTCTGTGTCCTAGAAGAAAATAGTGCGTAGTGTTGAACTCGTGAGATGTTTGTCCTGTGTGGCCATTGAAGTGAGACTTGTCACATTGTCACTATTTTGTTCTCGTTTTTGTATAATTCAAATGTTGAATTATAGGGGCCGCTGTGCCGAACAAAATCTTAGTTTGTAAATATTTAGTCTTCTGGAACGTTTTCTTATAACACAAGTGCTTGGCTTCATTTTCTGCCTGCAGCTGCCCCCGCCCTGCTGTGCCGGTCCACTGTGAGGCTCTCGGGAGCACATCTGGGCGGCAGATGTGCGGACGGTGTGGGTATGGGGCCGCCATTTCTTTAGTCTAAAACCTTGTCTGTTACTTTATATTTTTGGGTAGTGTTTCTACGAATCGTCGTTATTTGTTTATGGATTTATGTTTCCAATTGTTTACAATATTCTCATGAATTTCGGTTTACGTGTTTGCTCTCTGTGAGCTTGCCTTTTTGGGTCTTGGAGCATGAGCTACGCACCATGTGGTGATGGTAGTTCTGCGTCGTCCACGCCTCATGACGGAGGCATGGACAGTGATCTGTGGACAGTGGGCGCGTGCGGATCGCGGGCTCATGTCGTCCCAGCATCTGAGTGCTGGTCACTCCTGGGGATTTGGCATTGTGGCCAATCCCATCGTTAGCCTCGGTGGCTAACTCTGCTGTGCTGCTCCTAACTGTTTTGCTCTTAACTCAAAAATAGATATCAAGCACTGAGTGAAGTTTTTCAATGGTCCTCCGGTTGGTTTTGAACTTTGGCATACATTTCGAGGCTTTAAACTGGAACAGAGATGCTACCCAGGACTGCGAGTTCTTTTCAACGGAAAAAAGCCAAACCGGGTTTTTGAAAAGGCCAAAAGGGTTAAATTTTATTTGCACTAAAAAATCTTGTTTTTTTATAAATTTCGTCCAAGTTCTTCCCAGTACGGCTGTTGGAGTCCGAGTCTCACTAAAGTCCTCAAGGGATTTGTCACGGAGACCCCGATCCCACCACCCCCAGTGTTCTAAGGGAGGCCAACATGGGGACATTATTCGAATTTCTGACTATTTCTAAAACTGTTTTTGATGTTTGCAACTAGTAGCAAAATGACCAGAGTGTCAGAAAATGGCAAACAAAAAATATAACGCCTTTAAAGTCGACGCGACAAGGCATCAAACTGCTGCTTTTGAATCTCTCGCCACACAACACGACAAAGGCCAAGAGCAATGCTCATTTTCGATGTTTTTTTTGCTAAGAGCACGTACAAAATGAGACAAACCAGGGTTCATTAGAAAGCTTAAGGCATGAAAAATGCGATTTTGCAAACAGTTTTCGCCAGTGATTGCTGTAACTAAATTTGGAGAGCAAAATATGTGCCATATACATTTCACATACATTTTGAGACTGTGTCAATTATCGATAAGCATACAAAAAATTGCGTCGCCTGCCCCACCCTGGGACCACTTTAAAACTACTGAAAAATTTTTCGTCTACCTGCCCTGCAAGTTTCGGCTGCGTCACGCTGCGGCAGTGGTGATGGCGACATATTATACAAGGGCATGTCGCGCGCGCTGTCGGTTGGGGGCGGCGGCCGTCGGCGAGATATGCCTGGAGGCTTGAAGGGAGGTGGGCCGGGGCACGGCGAAAGTTCAGTGCATTGGTTACAATGAGTTAAATGAGCACTTTTTGTTGACATTGCTTGTCGACTGGACTTTTTAACCTACTGTCGTTGACGTCTTCACTCAATAATTTTGAAAAAGTGCAATGGTTACAGTATGGGAAAACTAAGCTTTCAATTGATGTCTCAGTACACTAGCATACCCAGTAACCATTCGTAGAATCGCAGCTAGTATTTGCACAGGCCATTTTCAGACCACCTGATGGGGTGAGAACCGAGATACATAATTTAACCCTTCCTCGTTTGCGAAGTTCACTTCAAATAACATCGGAGAATAGAGTCTCACAGCACGCACACGCTTTTGTTGCATGTTCTTTTATCGTCACTTGAGTTTCGAACTGGATGCTGTAAACATGGAGGTGCGAATAAGTGTAGAAACGCAGGTAAACTTGCTTACAGCTGATACAGCATTTGGATTTGGGAATTTTATTGAAAAAGCGAACGAGCAGCTCACTGATACTTACCAAGTAATTACACACAAGGTGACATAAAACGTGAGGCAGGTTCGTTGGAAAAATAGTACTGTGCGATCAACGCAACGCCAATTCCGTAAAAATGCAGTTCGGTCATGGACCAGGCCAAGGTTTCGTATTCATTCAGTAGGAATCTGATTCCATTGTGCTGGTGTATGAACAAACATATCACCGTTGAATGTGACTAATTTCGTCTTCATGGTCGCATGCAGTAGCGCACCCAAGGGAAGGGGGTGGTTATATACAATATAACCGGAACTATTACAGCCTTTGGGTGGGAAATGAGGGTTTGACCTTGAAAAACTTTGATCTTGACCTGTGACCTTGGCCCTGAGTAGCCCTAACTATAGTCATAGGATAACATACCTTATACTGAGTAATGCCACTGAGTAATGCCTGACCGGAATACTGGGGTCAATGACCTTGACATGAGACCTTTGACCTTGACCTTGTGGGTTAATATTGGCATATAACCTGATTATATGACGTTATGACGTTATGACGTCATCACCTGGTCTACAGTGCAGGCGAACTGGGGTGACCGCCCAAGAGCGACGGTCTCAAAATATAGGTCTGACTGTGAAGGCCTGTGAGTAAAACGATTAATGACAGGTCTCAAAATTTCTTAATTAATCGACGCCCTCATAAATCTCTCAAATGTGGCCGAGTAGCGTTTTTCGGCGGCGAACGGTTCTCTGGCTATTTTGGAAAAATAAGTAGGGGCACTTAAGGGCTCCCCTCCACTGCGTGTGTTAAGCGAGGGTTAAATAACGTCTTCAATGTCAAAGATATCGCGCGTATACACTTAAAGTGACTGGAAATTAACTAGAACATCCATGCATAGCCCCTTTATTATCATATGTATGTATAGTTATTTTTGCTGCTGACCTAGGGTCAAATATCTGACAGTCATGCCCGCTGTGGTCAGGTCTTGACATTCCTATGTTGTCCACATAATCTGTGGGAACAGAGCTTTCGATTGATACCAAAATTATTGATCTGGGATTCATACTTCTTGAGATATTGAATTATGTCCCCACTTTCGGCTCCGTTAGAACACTGTGCACCCGAACGAGTAACGCCCACAATGAAGGGTTGATTTAGAAGCCAAAGTTTAACCTCCCACAAAGCACAGGGATGGCCGCCTCGCTCAGGTCACCCTCTTATCAGTCAGTAGCCAGCCGACCTACGTCGGGCAAACGATTGAGCGCCGGAGCGTCTTAGAGGAACCGATCCCAAGCCTGGACATGCACTGCCACTGCATGCTTCTGAGCAGCGGGCCGGAGCCCGACGCTCTATCAACTGAGCTACCGGAGCGGCCAAATGGCCAAATAAACACCACAAAAACCATATTTGAGGCTAAAACGACCCCTACCGGTTGTCATAAACCCACAGAAAAAGGACAGAGCACTCTTGTATCACTGCAGTGAACAGTGCACTGTATAAAACTAAATGTTGATAATTTGATATTGACTTGACGAGATACTTTTAGCACAGTGCCCATCCCATAAGAAGCCAGGAGTGCCCTTCCAATCCCGTGTGGCGACCCAATGATTTTATCCACATAACTAAACAATTTGTTAGCATCATCGATTATCTTGGCCGCACCACTCCCCGCTAAAATTTGATATCTTCCTGCATTTTCTGTGGATTGTTTGCTCTTGAACAGTGACGGATCCATAGGCAGATCCAGGATTTCCAATCGGAGGGGGCACCTTCCCGGGGGACGCCATCCGGAGCAGGGGGCGCCACTTTTGACCGAAAAAAACTACCAGGTGGGCGTAAAATCCCATCGGTGAGCACCAATTTTCGCATCCTGGGGGAGGGTGGGAAGCGCCATTTCAGGCAAGTGCCATCGACCTTTCAGGGGGCGCCGTGACCATTTTAGGGGGCGCCGAGGATCGATCGGGGGGGGGCTGCATCTGCCTCTCCTCTTTGCCCCTCTGGATCCGCGTATGGGCGGATCTAGAATTTTGGTAAGTGGGGGAACGCGGAGCCTCAGAGTGCGCACTTTACCATCAACTTTTCACCCAAAGGGCGCCTATGGTATTCGGTTTTCGGTTGCCGTCATTTTGGTGGATCGTATTTTTAACAACGTTCTATCCTTCCCTCCCCCAGCTATAGCAGTTTGTACCAGCCAAGCAAGGTGCCTATTTGGCGTGATATTTGAAACGATGAATTGCTTAACAGTTCAGTCCACACTTTTTTTGCACCTCTTGAAAAATCTGTAACTGCCACTAGGTCATGAAGAAATGCACGACACATGGGAAGATGCAACAGCTGAACACAAAGGTACATATCTGAGGATTTTTCTATTAGTGAAGAGGGGTTAAGTTTATTTTAATACCAAATTTGATAAGCATCATTTTGCCTTTCCACGTGGCCAAGATTCGTAAGATAATGGTGTGAGGACATTGAAAATAATCACAGACAGTGTGAACCTGGCCTGTGCGCTGTCCCAGAAAATTATCTCAGCGGAAAAGCTTTTACATTGTAAGCAACACAAACCGGACTAAACCCACATTATTAATTGCTCCTAAAAAATAATGTTTGAACCACATGGCAGAGTCAAGGAGATATAAGGAAAGTTGAAACGTTAAGATAAACACAGAATGAAGTATGTGGGCATTTTACATCGACCTTTATCTATATTCTTCAATTCATCAGCATGGGAGAATTGCTCTTGTGCGTGAAATTTCGAGAGGTGTTAAGAGAATTTTGGTAGCCATGTGATTGAATGCTGAAATAGATCATGGCAGGAATAGGCATGTGTGATTTGTGACATAAATGGGACCTACTAGAATAAAAAGAAAACAGTTTCATCGTGCCTAAGTACTCTCTTGATAAATTGATAACATTTTTTCGTTTATTGGCTGTGATTTGCGCGTTTAGTGATCATGTGCAGTGTTCAGATCGAAGTGAAAAGACCATTCAGATTGATAAAACGAGTATCTTTTGTCACTGACCATCCACTTATACCATCAACCATCGTCTTCAGGTCAAGTTCAGGATTCATCATTTAAGAGAAGAGGTGAGCGTGCACTGTGCATGCCCAAATCGAGACACAACCGCCCTCCCGATGGACAAACCGCGCAGAAATACGTCCTCGTCGCGTTTGATTTCGCGCACGCGTACGACGTAGTGGACCACCACCTGCTACGCGTTCGCCTGCTGGAGATGGGGCTGTCAAACTGCACGGTGGCCTGGATTTGGCAGTGGCTCCGGGACCGAAGAGTCAAGGTGGAACTAAATGGCGTGCTTTCCAGTGAGCGCATTTCCGAACTGGCCTGCCGTAAGGAAGTATCTTATCGCCAGTTTTATTTTTATGGGCGGCTCGGCTGGTAGACGTACTCCGCGCGGTTCCCGGATGCTCCCCTACATGTACGCCGATGATACGGCGGCTCTCTGCACGAGCAACAACATCCAAGTCGCCAAGGACCCGGCGCAATAAAGCTGCTGCTGGCACCCTCGTGAAGTGGACCCGACAGCACAAAATGGTGGTATCAGGAGCCAAGATCCAGGTACTGGTGATGTCCCAGTGAGCCAGAGACGCCGATCCCTTCAGTTTTAAGGTCGACGGGAAGTCTGTCACTGCTGGAGACACCCTACAGCTACTTGGCGTCACCATCGATCGGCTCCTCCATTTCGTTCCACACTGTAAGAGACTGTGGGAGAAGGTCCACCCCGCATCTCCCACCTACGTCAACTTTCCGGCTGCAACTGGGGACTGCACGAACAGCACCTCCGAACCGTCGCTACTGGCTACGTGAGAGGAGCGATGGAGCAAGCGGCCGCAGCGTGACTCCACGCCACACCGCAATTTCATGTCGAGCTGCGGGAACGCAAAATGAGAGCGTCGGCACGTATCATCACAGGATGCACCCACCCCACCCCCAGCCGAGGTAAGACTCCCCGTGTAGCGGCCAGGAGGAGGGTACTTGCGACCCGACTGCTGGTGAAAGTCCATGCGCTGCCGCCTGAAAACCCTCTGTGAAGACGTGCGGAGGCGACAACGCCCTCTCGACTCTCCTCGGTGGCCGGGTGGTTGCAGGTGGACAAAGAGATGTGGGATCAAGCAGGCATCTCCCTCCCCATCGAGTCTTTCCTTCCTCGACGTCCAGTGACCCAAAATAGGTTTTGCGCTAGGGTGTCGAGTGGAAAATTCAGCTCAGAATGTATGGCGAGTGAGTGGAAAATTCCCCTCAAAATGTATGGCGGAGTAAAAAATTTCCAATTTTGGTACTCAGGTGGTAAACTCTTAGAGCCCTTGTTTGAACTGAGGGATGGATATTTCCTTTAATTTTCTCAAAGTAAATAGTTTTAAATCGTCCCCAAGCAGCATTGTTTGACCATTACCATGTGAAAAATTTGGGTTAAGCAGGTAAATCTTTACCAACTGAAGCCCCCTGATGCAGTCTCCAATTTTCCCCCCTGATGCAGTCTCCAATTTCCTTTAAGGAATTGGTGAATTTCCACAAATAAAAAACTTTTTGGGGGCCTCTGAGACCAACCTTTGGGGGAAAGAACTCTGGGAGCCAAGAAGACTAAATATTGTGGGATGAAGATCAACTCTTGGGGGGCTTCCCTAGACCAACTCTTGTGCCCCTCCTCTCCTCTCTCACACGACCAGCTCTAAAGGGCCCCTGAGACGAATTATCGGGGCCCCCCTTAGACCAACTCTGCAAAGGGGGCCTCCGAGACCGGCAGGTGGTGAAAAATGAAAAGGGATTTTTTCATGCAATACCTAGTACCAAAATTAATTATCTAACCATACACTGTATAGTTTTTCTGTCCGGGACAACGCCCCGCCTACACCTATACCTATAGTTATCGGAATTTTGGAGGCCACTCCTGACCTCAATCACTGCACCTCGCATACACCTATGCTAGGGCCCAGTAGAGCCTTGGTTTACACTTAACCAACCCAGACGAAACTACAAACTTTCTATCATGGCAGTAAACTCTTCCAGACTCTTGCTAAAAGTTTGTTTTCTTTACCTGTCAATCCCCCTGCTCCTCTTGACATATCTACTCACCTTCATATGAATATTCTGCTTTCTATCAATCTAATCGAAGCTACAGCCTTCTTTCTGTTATTTATTCCTTTCGTCTACAATCAGCCAGGTGCGGCGGGTTGCGACAGCGTCAGAGCGACTACTATTTTAAATTTCTGATGGCTTGCCGCTTGCCGGTCGCATGAGCTACATAATTTGCATTTCAAAAATTGCTCTAAATTAATTTTCTAAATGCTTATAGACTAGAAAATTATACAACTAAAAGAACACCGAGAGGAAGACTAGCAATGTTTTGTCAAAAACGAATAAGAAACCGGCCTTTCAAAAAGCCTAAAGATGCCGCTTTTATTTACTAGATGTAAAGACGGCGATTTGGTAAGTCCACGCCGTAGACCAGCCATACAAAAAAGCGCCGATGTTTGAAGGGTAACTGGATGCATTCTTGTTGCCCCAAAAATCATTTAATGAAAATGTAGACTTTCATTGTATTCAAGTACCGGACACTTTCAGTTCAACTTAAATATCCGCGTATTTATGCCTAGGATGTCGTAGCGTGTCGTGAGTGGATTTGGGTGTCACAGGGCGTGGACGCAGCAATGAAGGGCTGATATGGATAAAAATTATTTTCTTCGCAATAAATGGTCAATTTTCTACGATACAACGTCAAAAAATATGCTGCATAGCATACAAATTTCAAGATAATTACTTTTAACAACAAGATGACCAAAAATGTTTTTTCACTATTCTCGGTACCAGAAATACAAAAACAACTTTTCAAGGACGTAAGCCTAGAAGTCATGTGCACAGATAAACTGTTTTCCAGAAATGTATCTTTCAAAGCTGTCAGCTCATTTTTTGGCAACATAAGGCTAGGGTGTCTAATTTTCCACTCACCAATTTTGTGAGTGGTGGAATTTAGTGGCGGTGTTCACCCATTGGAACTTTCTCCGGTGGGGTAGGGAGCACTGAGCGTCTTGCCCGCACCAGAATTTCGATTCAGTTGTTCCACTGAAATCGGTGGAGATAAGGATGCCAGGTATAATTGGCTAGAAAAATAGAAATCGCCAGATTTTCTTGTAGAAAAGCGAAAGAAGCCCATAAGAGCCGAGTTAATTTGGCGATCTTCTAGTCGATTCTGCTGCTCTCTTTTTCCAGTGGACGCTGGTAGAGGAGGCAATGGAACTGGCCTTCGTAGTAAGTATTGTTGAGTAAAATGCAATAGTAGTAGGTATTGTTGGAAAGAAGTGGAAAATTCAGCAAAAAAAACATAAAAGTGAGTGGAAAATTCTGCTTGACTGGGTGTCGTTCTGCACCCAGCACCCCAGGTTTTGGGACACTGCCGACGTCTTCCACCGTGGGTATCAGGAGAGTGAGTCACATTTCAACTAGACGTGGGCCCACTGACATCAGGAGCGCCACCTGTCCGGAAGAAGCGAGTAGCTCTCCTCCACCTCGCTTCCCTGACTCAATGTGCCACATGGGTGTGGACCGACGGGTCAGTGAACGGAGGGGTCACGAGCGGGGGAGCTGGGTCTTCATCGAGTCACCAGACAGATCCCAGCATGAGCTCAGGCGACCAGCAGGCTCGCTCTGCTCGAGTTTTCAGGCTGAGATGGTAGCCCTCCAAACTGCCTGTGTCTTCCTACTGGACCACTCAGTGGACACAGAAGATCCGGTCATATTCAGCATGGCCCGCCAAGGTGACGACGCATTATAGAAATAAAATGGCTTCAATGTCCCTAGATAAGACAACGAATCGGTAAAATCGCAAAATTCCTCACCATCAGCTTAGACACCTGGTACAAAAAAAACAAAAATGGCGTACATCTCTGAAGTAAAAATGGATCCTTCGTAAGGAAAACTAGAAAACTTCTCAACATCGTCACCAACAAATGCACGCCCTGTGCCATTGTAACTTTCTTTTGCAACCGTCTATATAGAAACAGACATGGTTTTCGAACGGCTCCGCACGCAAGTTCATAAATTACTGGCGCGTCGGTTCAGGAGGCAAATTTTTGCTTTGTTGGAGTAGGTCTGTGTTCGTGTTAACTGTCGAGATGAGCTATTGTTCAATAACAGATGCTTCATGTGGTTCTACGAGATTGCTGTCGATACCAGCCTGTGCTAGCCAGGCACAGACTCTCACTCCCTGGTGACGGGATGCAACACGCGAGCCACTGTCTATCTGACAGAGGTAGGCGTCGCCAAAAAATGTTTGGTATGTGGGGCGTGTTGGTGACTGATTTTAAAAGGAACGTGGCACCTTGGTAAAATCCTGGAATTTTGTGTAATTAGGCGTACTTTTAGCCGAAAATAATGAAACCGCTCATGATTTCTCTGAAAAATGTACAAGGTCAATACTTTGATTTTTAAAATACTCCTCTACGAAAAGAAATAAATATCATCTTGATAAATATCTGCCTCTGGATCATGGAATAAAGATACCTGGAACGGAAGCCTCGTTTATTTCTGGGATGCTTTTGTGGGGCTCATTAAAAAGAATTGGGTAAATAGCCAAGAACATTAAAATATAGACGGCAGTAAGATATTCAACAATAAAACAGGCCTTTGCGCGTGCCTTACTTCAACCGAGAGGAAACAGCTACTACTGAGCCTAAAGCCTAAATAATTGCATAATAGCCATAAAATATGAATGCAAAATCAGCGTGAGCCCGGATTCGAACCCGGAACACTAGGATTGCTAGACAAGCATGCTGCCAACTGCGCTATTGAGCGACGAAATTACCATTATGAAGATGAAAAGTTCCACGCGCGGGATTCAAACTCGGGATCTCTCGCTTACTAGGCGACCGCTTAACACACTGCGCTATAACAGCGCTGAGCCGCGCGCGCTTAAAACATGTAATAATAGCCGTTTTCACAACGTGAATTAAACCTTGGGAGTCTTTTATTTGGTACATCTGGCAATACTTCAGTGTCACCGGCAGCCTGTGTTCAGTGTGGCGGATTTTAATAGAATAAAATTAAACTTTAACAAGTCGTATAATGAATGAAATTTTCATCAGTTTATACTACTGCTACCCCAGTCGCTTCAATCACTTATGGTTTTTCTCTATGTCCATGATATAGCAACGTAATCGTATTCGTCTTCAAATAGGTATTGGCGTCCCCTCCGATTTTGCTGAAATTTTGCATGGACACTGCTATGCAAGTCTCTAGCAGCCCCCTAAAACCATTCGTGTTCACAACTAAGGGTTTGACCTCCAGAGGTCACCAGAATATAAAGCTCAAAAAATCTGGCGAACCCTACAATTTTAAGACAAAAAGAGCTAGCCGTGTCAATTCGGCTCTGGTGCTTTCCATTGACACCAAAGATGATTCACAATGAACACAAACTTCGTTAAACTCCAGCCCCTGGCTTTGAATTCGAAATTCAATTTTAAAAGCCGCCCTGTCAAAAAACGTGGCGAGCCCTAAATCAACGCTTTATTACATTCTTATCATCGGTTTTTTCGTGTTCAAGCGCGGCCATCGCAGTCAGCATCATTCACAAAAATGTAAACAACCATTAAATATATTATTTCCGCTCTAGGCGTACATTTTATGTAAAAATGACAGTTTTACAAAAATGCTTGCGAACCCTGCCATTCCTACCTTAATCTGTTAAGATATAAAACAGTTCCACATCGAATTTACTCATACATCATAGATAATTCACAAAAAAACCGACACCTTTAACTGTCCTAGTTTAGCCAGCATCAACAAAACACGTTTATTCCAATGATAAAAACTTCCATCGGCAACATTCAACGTCCTCCAAGCCCCGCCCCCCGAAGGCGGGGCATTAAAGCAAGCGGACCATTTACCAGTCACACAGCTCGTCTGTCATAAGAGATGCAAATCAATCATAATGGGAGCTATGACATACCTGGCTTGTTGAAATGGTGGTTCAAAAGGGCATAGGAGGCCCCTACCCCCAAATATCAGAGCGCACATAGGTAATGCATAGCAGTAAGCTGCTCAGAGGCATAGGCGGATCCAGGATGGCGCATCGGGGGAGGGGGCAGTGGCGGATCTAGCCGGTCGGTTTGGGAGGGGCAAACCAAAATAAAAAAGCAAATAAGCGTTACGGGGGTGAAAGATATTGGCTTAAGATACGTTTTCCTACCCAAGGCCCAACATTCACACTGAACTTCACTGGTTCTGCCTGAAGCCAAGAGTTGAAGCACCAAAGTCTTACTTATAGGTAAACTAAAAAGGAGTCGGGGCAAAAGCGAGGTCGACCACTTTGGGGGGCAAAACATAGTATTTCCCCGAGCTTTTCCGTTTGGGGTGGGCAAACATCTTTTTGCCCCCCCTCCCCTGGATCCGCCACTGGGCGGGGGGTAACTTCCCAGGGAGGCGCTTTTCTGACCAAGGCGGTGGCAATTTTGACCGAAAAAACTAGCAAGTTGGCATAAAATCCAATCGGTGGACATCGGTTTTCGCATCCTGAGGGGGCCGGCGATGGGAAGCGACATTTCCGGGGGTGCCATTGACCTCCCAGGGGGACGCTGGACTATATCAGGGGACGCCGAAGGTCGATCGGCGGAGGGGAACCTGCCCCTCTTTGCCCGCCCCCTGAATCCGCGTATACTGAGGAGCAATGGCGATATAATCACCTCGGCAATATCCTGCCCAGGCCGGGAAGGTACCCGGCCGTGACATCATGAGGACGCATGCAGCTGCTTTCAGTGGCTCCAGGCTCGTTAAATCACGCCAAAATGGCGGCCGGGGAAAGCTATGGTGTAAGATTCTTGTGGCATACCGTAATGTTTTAATCTTTTCGATGGAAAATCGAGTTCCAGCATATACATTGGCAGACGCAGGGGGAGGGTGGCATTCTGGCCATGGCCCCTCCTAACGCGCTGGGGGGGCAAACCATATTTTGCCCCTTCCCAAACGCCGGAAAATTTTTCAGAAGAGTTGTTTACACTAGGTCTGTAGAGCAAAAAATATTTGCTCCCACCCTCCCCCAACCCCCCCGAGGAGTGGCAGACATAGGTTTGACCCCCATAAAAAACTCGGGTCTGCGTCCGCCCCTGAGCATATATATAGCCTATATACCCTACAACGTATTTGTTTGCTAGGATATAGCCTTCTCTTTAGCACTGATATCTTAAGCAGTCTTTAAAGACGATTCACAAAAAGATAATTTTTGTCTGCTGACCCGCTGATTTTGTCACTGAATGACAAAAATAAAATTAAGGAAAACAAATTCATCTGAATTCAAGGCTAAGTCTAATAATTTTTTTAGAATACAAGTAATTTTAATCCCTGGTACCTTAAAACGTTTCCAAATACAATTCACAAAAATGTTGTTTTTTCTGCTCACTCGTTGAAAGTAACACTAAGTGGCTACACAGAAATTAAGAAAAAACATATTTTACCTGAATTCACGGCAAACCCTACAACTTATTTGATTGCTAGGGTATGGCTATGTGTTAAGCACTGATATGTTAAGAAAACCTTAAAAACGATTCACAAAAATAGTATTTTTGTCTGCTGACCCGTTGAGTGTAACACTTAATCGCAAAACGAAAATCAAGAGGAAAAAAGGTTTTACCTGTATTCACGGCGAAACCTGCAACTTATTTTTTTCTATACAATAATTTTTTTCTTAGTCACTGATAACTCAGAAATACTTCACACACTATTCACAAAATGTTGGCTTTTAAGTTGCTGATGCGTTAAGTATGTTCAACAGCGGCAAAACTGAAATTAGATAACATCAACGTTTTCAACTATAGTTGGAGGCAAACCATATAACTTATTTGTTTGCTAGGATATAGCTATTTCTCTAGCACTGATGGCTTAAAAAGTCATTGAAGGTGATGCACAAAAATATTGTTTTAGTCTGCTGACCCGTTGAGGGTGACACTGAGTGGCAAAACAAAAATTAAGGAAAAACTATTAATTGCCTAAATTTACGGCGAACCCTTCAACTTATTTGTTTGCTGGGGTATGGCTCTTTCAAGTGGAAAAAGGGGTTTTACCTTTATTCACGGCGAACCCTGCAACGTCTTTTGTTCTATACAATAATTTTTTTATTCACTGATAACTTAGAAATACTTCAAATACTATTCACAAAATTTTGGCTTTTGAGCGCTGATGTGTTAAGTATACTGAACAGTGGCAAAACTGAAATTAGACAAAATCAACGTTTTCAACTGTAGTAAGCGGCGAACCCTACAACTTTAATGTTTGCTAGGATATAGCCATTTCTCTAGCACTGATGGCTTAAATGGTCATTGAAGGTGATTCACAAAAATATTGTTTTCGTCTGCTGATCCGTTGAGGGTGACACTGAGTGGCAAACCAAAAACTAAGCAAGAAACAAATGTTTCCCTAAATTTACGGCAAACACTACAACTTATTTGTTTTCAAGGATGTAGGTGTTTTTCCATGACTGGTACCTTTGAAACTTTTAAAACACTTTCACAAAAATATTATTTTTCTCTGCTGACCCATTACAATAACACCGAGTGGCTTAACGAAAACTAAGCAAAACAATCTTTTACCCGAATTCATGGCGAACCCTACAACTTATTTGTTTGCTAGTAAATGGCTATTTCTTTAGCAATAATGTGTTAAGAAAACCTTAAAGACGATTCACAAAAATAATATTTTTGTCTGCTGACCCGTTGGGTGTAACACTGAGTGGCAAAAGGTAAATTAAGAGGAAATAATGATTTTACCTGTATTCACAGCGAACCCTGCAACTTATTTCGTTCTATACAATAATTGTTTTTTTTAGTCACGGATACCTTCCAAATACTTCAAACACTATTCACAAAATTTTGGCTTTTGAGTGCTGATGCGTTAAGTATACTGAACAGCAGCAAAACTGAAATTAGACAAAGTCAACGTTTTCAACTGTAATGCCGGCGAATCTTACAACTTACTTTTTTACAAGGATATAGCCATTTCTCTAGCACTGATGGCTTAAAAAGTCATTGAAGGTGATTCACAAAGATATTGTTTTGTCTGCTGACCCGCTGAGGGTGACACTGAGTGGCAAAACAAAAATTAAGCAAAAAACAATTGTTTGCCTAAACTTACGGCGAACCCTACAACTTATTTGTTTTCAACGATGTAGGTGTTTTTTCATCAATGGTACCTTTGAAAATTTTAAAATCCCATTCACAAAAATATTGTTTTTCCCTGCTGACCCATCAAAAGTAACATCAACTGGCTAAGCGAAACCTAAGCAAAACACAATATTCTCACCAAATTCACGGCGAAACCTACAACTTATTTGTTTGCTAGGGTATGGCTATGTGTTAAGCACTGATATGTTAAGAAAAGATTAAAGAGGATTCACAAAATTATTTTTGTCCGCTGACCCGTGAGTGTAACACTGAGTGGCAAAAGGAAAATTAAGAGGAAAAAAGGTTTTTACCTGTATTCACGGCGAACCCTGCAACTTATTTTGTTCTATACAATGATTGTTTTTTTACTCACAGATACGTTAGAAATACTTCAAACACTATTCACTAAATTTTGGCTTTTGAGTGCTGATGCGTTAAGTATACTGAACAGCGGTAAAACTGAAATTACACAAAATCAATGTTTTCAACTTTAGTTGGCGGTGAACTCTACAAACTTATTTTTTACTAGGATATAGCTATTTCTCTAGCACTGATGGCTTAAAAGGTCATTGAAAGTGATTCACAAAAATATTGTTTTAGTGTGCTGACCCGTTGAGGGTGACACTGAGTGGCAAAACAAAAATTAAGGAAAAAACAATTAATTGCCTAAATTTACGGCGAACCCTACAACTTATTTATTTTCTAGGGTATGGCTTTTTATTAAGCACTGATATGTTAAGAAAACCTTAAAGACGATTCACATCAATAGTATGTTTGTCTGCTGACCCATTGAGTGTAACACTGAGTGGCAAAAGGAAAATTAACAGGGAAAAAGGTTTTTACCTTTATTCACGGGGAACCCTGCAACTTATTTTGTCCTTTACAATAATTGTTTTTAAGTCACCAATACCTTAGAAATACTTCAAACACTTCTCACAATATTTTGGCTTTTGAGTGCTGATGCGTTAAGTATATTGAACAGCGGGAAAACTTAAATTAGACAAAATCAACGTTTTCAACTGTAGCTGGCGGTGAACACTACAACTTATTTGTTTACTATGATATAGCCATTTCTCTAGCACTGATGGCTTAAAAAGTCATTGAAGATGATTCACAAAGATATTGTTTTTGTCTACTGACCCGTTGAGGTTGACACTGAGTGGCAAAACAACAAAATAAGGAAGAAACAATTGTTTGCCTAAATGTAAGGCGAACCCTACAACTTATTTGTTTTCAAGTATGTAGGTGTTTTTTCATCACTGGCACCTTTGAAAGGTTTAAAGGACCATTCACAAAAAATAATATTTTTTCTTGGCGACCCATTAAAAGTAACACCGGGTGGCTAAACGAAAACTAAGCAAAACACAATTTTTAACCGAATTCATGCCGAACCCTACAACTTATTTGTTTGCTAGGGTATGGCTATTTCTTTGGCACTGATATGTTAAGAAAACCTTAAAGATGATTCACAAAAATAGTATTTTTGTCTGCTGACCCGTTGAGTAAAACACTGAGTGGCAAAAGGAAAATTAAGAGGAAAAAATGTTTTCACCTGTATTCACGGCGAACCCTGCAACTTATTTTGTTCTATAAAATAATTGTTTTTTTCTCACTGATACCTTAGAAGTACTTCAAACACTATTCACAAAATTTTGGCTTTTAAGTGCTGATGCGTTAAGTATACTGAACAGCGGCAAAGCTGAAATTATACAAAATCAACGTTTTCAACTGTAGTTAGCGGCAAACCCTACAACTTATTTGTTTGCTAGGATATAGCTATTTCTCTAGCACTGATGGCTTAAAAAGTCATTAAAAGTGATTCACAAAAATATTGTTTTAGTCTGCTGACCCGTTGAGGGTGACACTGGGTGGCAAAACAAAAATTAAGCAAAAAACAATTAATTGCCTAAATTTACGGCGAACGCTACAACTTATCTATTTTCTAGAGTATGGCTTTTTCTTAAGCACTGATATGTTAAGAAAACTTTAAAGACGATTCACATAAATAGTATTTTTGTCTGCTGACCCGTTGAGTGTAACACTGAGTGGCAAAACGAAAATTAAGAGGAAAAAGGGTTTACCTTTATTTACGGCGAACCCTGCAACTTATTTTGTCCTATACAATAATTGTTTTTTAGTCACTGATAACTTAGAAATACTTCAAATACTATTCACAAAATTTTGGCTTTTGAGTGCTGATGTGTTAAGTATACTGAACAGCGGCAAAACTGAAATTAGACAAAATCAACGTTTTCAACTGTAGTTAGCGGCGAATCCTACAACTTATTTGTTTGGTAGGATTTAGCCATTTCTCTAGCACTGATGCTTAAAAGGTAGTTGAAGGTGATTCACAAAAATATTGTTTTGTCTGCTAACCCGTTACGGGTGACACTGAGTGACAAAACAAAAATTAAGGAAGAAACAATTGTTTGCCTAAATTTACGGGAAAACTTACAACTTATTTGTTTTCAAGGATGTAGGTGTTTTTTCATGACTGGTACCTTTGAAACTTTTAAAACCCATTCAGAAAAATATTATTTTTCTCTGCTGACCCATTCCAAGCAACACCGAGTGGCTTAACGAAAATTAAGCAAAACACAATTTTTTACCCGAATTCATGGCCAACCCTACAACTTATTTGTTTGCTAGTGTATGGCTATTTCTTTAGCACTGATATGTTAAGAAAACCTCAAAAACGATTTAAAAATAGTATTTTTGTCAGCTGACCCATTGAGTGTAACACGAGTGGCAAAAGGAAAATTAACAGGAAAAAATGTTCTTACCTTTATTCAGGGCGAACCCTGCAACTTATTTTGTTCTTTACAATAATTGTTTTTTTAGTCACCGATACCTTAGAAATACTTCAAACACTATTCACAAAATTTTGGCTTTTGAGTGCTGATGCGTTAACACGCGCATTGACAGGGGGCGGGTAGCCGCACCCCCTCGGGTTCTTCGGAAAAAGTAGAAAAACGGCGGCGCGTAACGCCGCCATACTTGCCATACCTTTTCCCTCATCATTTTTACAACTCCTGTGAAAATTTTAAGGTTAGGTCATCCAAGGTCAGGTCACCAGAACAGGTCAAGTGACCCAACCTCAAAAAAAGTTTAAGATAGCATTAGTCGGAGCAGGGTGAACTTATCCGATTGCAACTCATATCACAAAATGGCCCCACCGAGTTCTCTAAAATATGTTCCGGTATTTTTGATATCGATGACCTAAGGTCAGGTACGAGGCATGACCTCTTCATTGGAAATACATGGGAAAAATTGTTTTTACGGAATAACTTAGTAACGGATCGTGATAGAACATTTACTTTAGCTGCATTAGACTCGCCTGGGCTTTGCAGTTCTAATGATATGCATTTTATACAATTTGACCTTGACCTGACCTCAGGTCAGGTCAAACCCTTGATTTGACCTAGCAAGGTCAAATTATATATCATTCGATTCGGCTTGCTGAGAGAATTCATATAGTTCAAGTCGTTTTTCTCTATCTTTACTTGTTCAGGAGTAATGGCCAAAAAATTGAATTTACATGTTATCCCTATGACGGCTGTTTTTGACCTCTCGTGGCCTTAAATGTGACCTGACAAAAAACGGTTAAAATGTATTCGATGGAGAAGTGGATGGGCAACCCAACGCCGTTTACCGTTCTTTGCTACCTACCGTGGTTCTCGAGATCTTAGGGGGGCGGGTACCCGCCCCCGTCAATGCAAAGGTGGCTCAGACCCCCGTTAATGCGCGTGTTAAGTATACTGAACAGCGGCAAAACTGAAATTAGACAAAATCAACGTTTTCAACTGTAGTTGGCGGCGAACCCTACAACTTATTTGTTTACTATGATATAGCCATTTCTCCAGCACTGATGGCTTAAAAAGTCATTGAAGGTGATTCACAAAGATATTGTTTTTGTCTGCTGACCCGTTGAGGGTGACACCGAGTGGCAAAACAAAAAATAAGGAAGAAACAACTGTTTGCCTAAATTTACGGCGAACCCTACAACTTTTTTGTTTTCAAGGATGTAGGTGTTTTTTCATCACTGGTACCTTTGAAAGTTGTAAAAGACCATTCACAAAAATATTATTTTTCTCTGGTGACCCATTAAAAGTAACACCGAGTGGCTAAACGAACACTAAGCAAAACACAATACTTTCCCCGAATTCACGGCGAACCCTACAAGTTATTGTTTGCTAGGGTATGGCTATTTCTTTAGCACTGATATGTTAAGAAAACCTTAAAGACGATTCACAAAAATAAAATTTTTGTCTGCTGACCCGTTGAGTGTAACACTGAGTGGCAAAACGAAAATTAAGAGGAAAAAAGGTTTTTACCTGTATCCACTGCGAACCCTGCAACTTATTTTGATCTAAACAATAATGGTTTTTTTAGTCACTGATAGCTTAGAAATACTTCCAACACTAGGCACAAAATTTTGGCTTTTGAGTGTTGATGCGTTAAGTATACTGAACAGCGGCAAAACTAAAATTAGACAAAATGAACGTTTTCAACTGTAGTTAGCGGCGAACCTTACAACTTATTTGTTTGCTAGGGTAAAGCCATTTCTCTAGCACTGATGGCTTAAAAAGTCATTGAAGGTGATTCACAAAATTTTTGCTTTTGTCTGCTGACCAGTTGAAGGTGACACTGAGTGGCAAAACAAAAATTAAGGAAAAACGATTGTTTGCCTAAATTTACGACGAACCCTACAACTTATTTTTTTCTAGAATATAAGTGGTTTTTCATAACTGGTACCTTACAATATCTTCAAAGACTATTCACAAAATATATGTTTTGTCTTCTGATGTTTTAAGCATAACACAGAGTGGAAAAAGGAAAATTGAAGAAAATACAGGCTTTTTACCTTAATTCACAGCGAACCCCACAACTTGTTTATTTGCTAGGATATAGCTTTTCTTTAGCACCAAGATTTTAAGAAGTTCCTAACGACAATACACAAAAATACAATTTTTGTCTGCTGACCCGTTGACTGTGACACTGAGTAGCTAAAGGAAAATTAAGGGAACATTTTTTTACCTGAATTCACGGCGTAACCTATAACTTATTTGTTTTATAGGATATTAGAGTTTTGCATCACTGGTACGTTAGACTATCTTCAAAGACTATTCGCAACATATATGTTTTGTCTTCTGATGTGTTAACACCCGCACTGGAGGGGGTCTGGCACTAACGCGCACTGGAGGGGGCCTGGTAGGCCCCCCTAAGATCTCGGAAACTAAGAGGCGTAGAAAAACGAAATTTGAGAGGTGGGTGGAGGTTATGGTGATCTACATCATGACCAATTTTTATTGACCTAGGTTCATATCTTCAAGGTCAAACGAGGTCATAAAGGTCAAAACTAGGCCATGCTGGGGAACGACCGGTAAATGCCGTGATTATGCGGGAAAATGGCGGGAATAAGCTAAAGGCGGACCAGGGTCATATAGAAAAGGTCTCAAAGAGCCTTCCCTTCAATTTTGGGGCCAAGGTCATTCAAGGTCATTGATCTGTAAGGTCACAACATAGTATACTACTTATAATGTACACTGACTTACACTACAGCCACTGTTTGGCGAGAAATGTGGATTGACCTTTGAAAATGACCTTTGACCTTGCCCTTTGACCTTAACCTTGGTATTGTGGTACCTTATCGATGACGTCATAGCATAATGTACGTCAGACCGGGTAATGTCATTTGACCGGAAGCACTGTGGTCAGTGACCTTGAAAGTGCACATATGACCTTGACCTGTGACCTTTGACCTTGAACTTGACCTTCATGTGAGGCGACCTTGACATATAATCCCGGTTATATGGTGTTATGACTTCACCACTCGGTCTCCACTGCAAGCTATCTGGTCCGACCGCGCGATTACGGCGACCTCAAAATGCAGGTCTGACTTTAAAAGCCTATAAGTAAAAAAATTGTCGACCGATTTTCAACAAATCTTCACCAATCGACGCGCTATTAAATTCTGTTTAATGTGGCAAAGTCTCGTGTCTCGGCTACCAGCGGTTCTCCGGCCACCTCGGAAAAACAGGTGGGGGGGCCTCCGAGGCCCCCTCCAGTGCGCGTGTTAAGCATAACACAGAGCGGCAAAACAAAAATTAAAGAAAATACAAAATTGTTTGCAATAAATCACGGCGAACCTTATAACTTATTTTTTCTAGGCTATAGGTGTTTTTAGTCAGTGATGCCTTAGACACACTTCAAAGACTATTTACAAAATTAAAGCTTTTGTCTGCTTCGGCGATAAGCATACTATGCAGCGGCAAAACTAAAGTTATACTTTTTTGTCCTGGCCTGGCCTTTGCCTTCGTTGCGTCATCTTCTGGCTCTTCTTTTACTTGTATCGGGACCTCTGCAAAGAGGCGAAGCTGCTTCAATATTTGGGGTTCTTCGTCTTGGTTTTTGTACCCAGACCAGCGACTTCTTTTCCGTTTCCTTCGAGACCACTTCTCCACATCAGTGCATTTCACGTACTTGCGGTCGGCATTTTTGCTTGTCACGTGCTTTTCTTTGACATGAGGGCGCTTCTCGTTAAGCAACATGTTGTCCTTCACTGTGGCAGCCATATTCCTGACAATGGACCTGACAAAATCCCCAGCATAAAGCTTTGTTTGTCCACGAAGTATTCCATGTTTCAAGGTCTTAAAGAAAGACTCTACGGTAGCATTCGAAACTAGGTGAGAGGTGTTTGGCAGCAGGCGGGTCCAGAAGGGAGCCATGGGCATGTAAGTTGTAAGAAGGTGGTTAACGAGACTTGGGCTGTAGAATTGGCAGGTTACCGGCGCGTCTTCCGCTCCCTTGCATACTGATTCAGCAATGTTTCTGAAATGCAGTCCAAAGGGGGTTGAGTCTCTCAGAGTTTTCTTCTTCGGCGGAGTTTTGTCAGTTTCGACTTGATCGTCATTCACCTCTTCATCCTTATCGTACATGACTTTTCCAATCTCGGAATGGATATTAGATGGGACAGGGGAATATGCCAATGTGCATATCTCTCGGAACTTTTCTGTCACTGAATCTAGGTCGTTACATTCGGCCATCTGTGTCAGCAGCCACATGTAGGCCTGCCTGACACGTTTGTCCTTCACATGCGCCTTTAACACGACCGAAAAACATTTCGCGATGTGCGCTCTGCACATGAAGAACGGCACAAAGTCCACTTCATATTTTGTACCGACGGCCCTCCAGCACTGATCGAGATATGTCGGCAAACTGGTCTTATTCAGGGCCAGTAGACCCGCTTTTAAAATGGCCCAGCTAAAGTCTGTGACCAGAGCAGGTGGTAAGATGTCCTTCGCGGTCAGCCGTCGGAACTCGTCGTTGACATACAACAGAAAGTTGCTGATAGTTACCGTTGAATGTGAATTTGACAGCATAACAGCCAGGGGGCAGGATCCATTGTCGTCACCTGCCACTATGGCGTAACAATAAACATCTCTGTCTCTTACTTTACGCACGACTAAGCCTGTGGCAGCAATGTGAAGTATTGACGTACCGCGGTGGTAGTGGCGTAGCAGCTCTTTAACCCGCGCCCCACCGGGGGGTCCGGCGCCACCTTCGCCCCACCGGGGGGCCATCGATGGCCCCCCTCTAACTCCGAAAATATGGGCGTTAGCGCAAATCTGCAAAGTGGAATAGAAAGCTTGCGTGAATTCAGTAAGAAATTACTTCGCATGTTTTTTAGTGCTCAGGTCAATGGTTTGACCTCCAGAGGTCAAATTAGGTCAAGATCGGCTATTTTCACTCAAATATGCAATGATTGAGCAAACTGGGCATAACTCTTATGTCATTAGAGCTATTGAGGCCTGGTAAAGTACATTTGATAGCAAATTGCCAGTACTTTCTCCGCTATGTGGAACGTAAAGACCTCCCGCCAGTGGTTTGACCTCCAGAGGTCACCTCGTGACCTAATATGACCTGAGGTCACGAAAGGTCAGAAAGTGACCTTGCCGTATATCAAATGAAAGCCAGTGACAAGACAAACACGATGGTGTTTGTTTCACCGCTCTAGCTTAATTAGGTCAAAAGTTATTGCCAAAATACTGTTTTTGACCTCTGGTGACCTTGGATGACCTTGGAAAAGTCAAAGGGCAAATATGACCCCTGGGATCCGTGAAAGGGTGTCCAAAAACGCTGTTCTGAGCAGTCTGAGTATTTGCAATCATTTTTGTGGCTTTTATATCATGAAACAACTTTTCCCTATGCTTTTCCAATGGGAGAGGTCGCCTCGTGACCTGACCTCAGGGCACGAAATCGAAAAATCCCGGATATACACCTTGTAGACCCTGGAGGGGTTATGAAGTGTAGGAAGTTTCAAATCGATCGACTTTGAAATGTAGCTCTTACAGAGCTCTAAAGTGAAGTGAGGTGACCTTGGTTGACCTCGTCTGGTGACCTGACCTTGGGTGACCCGGGGTAAAAAATTTCAGGGATGATGGAAAAATGATGCAGTGAGAGGTAGAGCCCTGAACCGCGGTGCTGCGCCTCGTCGTTTTTCTGCTATCCCGGAAAAACCTTAGGGGGGCCATCGATGGCCCCCCGGTGGGGCGAGGGTTAAAATATGCACCTTAAATGGTTCCAAACTGTTACAGTGTACGTAACCGAGTATTCTTCCGATGTTACGTCCTCTTCCCGAGTGGTTTTCATAATAGCATCTATATCAAAAGTTGCATTTTTGCAGTATCTATCCAACGCCCTGGCCTCAGTCGCAGCATGGCGAATCACATCCAGGCCAGGGACACTCGTGGCATTCCCATCCTTCAACTCCGATTCCGTGCAGAACGTTTTCTCTGGCAAGATACGCTCCTTTTCCTCGGGCAAGACTTCCAACCTTACGACGCCGCCTTCCTGTGAGCCTCCTCCCTCCAGAGGGACCTTCATGGTTACACTCTCTATGTCGCTTGACCATCACGCGTATTTCTTCACCTCTGACAGGTGTGTCCCGGACAGCGAAAGAGAAGCGGCAGCAGTCCGGGAAAGTACACCGGGCATAAGCCCTCAAATATAAACCTGTCTTCCTCGACCTTTTCTTTTTTCCTCGAGCTCAGAAGAGACAACACACAGCACGGATCGAGGATACCTTGCAGTTTCTTCACGAAAGCATCTGTCCAGCCCCGTCGCAACTTATCACCACTAGGGCTGATTAGAGAGACCCACTACTCCTCCGAAAATATGACTTCCAACTCTTCCCGCGATCCTCCTTACCACAATATCGCTTCGTATGTTCCCTTTCAGCGCCGCTGCTCTCCGATTCAATAGCTACATCACGCGTATCTTGGGAATATGACCCACAATCCGCATTTGTGTTCGAGTCTTTGGAGCCACCAATGTTTGCGGACGTGCCGAGGTCTTCAAAGATAGCCTCGTGCCAGACCAAATCTTCACAAACAGTCCCCCGCTGATGATCCAAAAGCCAAAACTTTGTGAATAGTGTTTGAAGTATTTCTAAGTTATCAGTGACTAAGAAAACAATTATTGTATAGAACAAAATAAGTTGCAGGGTTCGCCATGAATACAGGTAATAACCTTTTTCCTCTTAATTTTCGTTTTGCCACTCAGTGTTACACTCAACGGGTCAGCAGACAAAAATGCTGTTCTTGTGAATCCTCTTTAAGGTTTTCTTAACATATCAGTGCTTAAGAAATCGCCATACCCTAGCAAACAAATAAGTTGTAGGGTTCGCCGTAAATTTAGGCAATTAAATGCTTTTTTCCTTAATTTTTGTTTTGCCACTCAGTGTCACCCTCAACGGATCAACAGATAAAAACAATATTTTTGTGAATCAGCTTCAATGACTTTCTAAGCCATCAGTGCTAGAGAAATAATTATATCCTAGCAAACAAATAAGCTGTAGTGTTCGCCGCAAACTACAGTTGAAAACGTTGATTTTGTTTAATTTCAGTTTTTCCGCTGTTCAGTATACATAACACATCAGCACTCAAAAGCCAAAATTTTGTGAATGGTGTTTGAAGTATTTCTAAGGTATCCGTGACTAAAAAAACAATTATTGTAAAGAACAAAATAGGTTGCAGGGTTCGCCGTGGATACAAGTAAAAACCCTTTTTCCTCTTAATTTTCGTTTTGCCACTCAGTGTTACACTCACGGGTCAGCAGACAAAAAACTATTTTTGTGAATCCTCTTTAATCTTTTCTTAACATATCAGTACTTAAGAAATAGCCATACCCTAGCAAACAAATAAGTTGAAGGGTTCGCCGTGAATTCGGTGAAATATTGCTTTTTGCTTAGTTTTCGTTTAGCCAATCGATGTTACTTTTAATGGGTCACCAGGGACAAATAATATTTTTTCGAATGGTCTTTTAAAACTTTCAAAGGTACCATTGATGAAAAAACACCTACATCCTTGAAAACAAATAAGTTGTAGGGTTCGCCGTAAATTTAGGCAAACAATTTTGTTCGCTTAATTTTTGTTTTGCTACTCAGTGTCACCCTCAACGGGTCAGCAGACTGAAAATATCTTTGTGAATCACTTTCAATGACTTTTTAAGCCATCAGTGCTAGAGAAATGGCTACATCCTAGTAAACAAGTAAGTTGTAGGGCTTGCCGCCAGCTACAGTTGTAAACGTTGATTTTGTCTAATTTCAGTTTTGCCGCTGTTCAGTATCCTTAATGCATCAGCACTCAAAATCCCAAATTTTGTGAATAGTGTTTAAAATATTTCCAAGGTATCCGTGACTAAAAAAACAATTATTGTATAGAACAAAGTAAGTTGCAGGGTTGCGCTGGGAATACAGGTAAAAACCTTTTTTACTCTTAATTTTCGTTTTGCTAATCAGTGTTACACTCACGGGTCAGCAGACATAAATACTATTTTTGTGACTCGTCTTTAAGGTTTTCTTAACATATCAGTGCTACAGAAATAGCCATACCCTAGCACAAAAAATAAGTTGTAGGGTTCGCCGTGAATTCGGTGGAAATATTTTGTTTTGCTTAGTTTTCGTTTAGCCAGAGGATGTTACTTTTAATGGGTAAGCAGGGCAAAATAATATTTTTGTGAATGGTCTTTTAAAACATTCAAAGGTACCATCAATGAAAAAGCCCCTACATCCTTGAAAAAAATAAGCTGTGGGGTTCGCCGTGAATACAGGTAAAACCATTTTTCCTCTTAATTTTCGTTTTGCCACTCGGTGTTACACTCACGGGTCAGCAGACAAAAAACTATTTTTGTGAATCCTCTTTAATCTTTTCTTAACATATCAGTGCTTAAGAAATAGCCATACCCTAGCAAACAAATAAGTTGAAGGGTTCGCCGTGAATTCGGTGAAATATTGCTTATTGCTTAGTTTTCGTTTAGCCAGTCGATGTTACTTTTAATGGGTCACCAGGGAAAAATAATATTTTTTCGAATGGTCTTTTAAAACTTTCAAAGGTACCATTGATGAAAAAACACCTACATCCTTGAAAACAAATAAGTTGTAGGGTTACCGTAAATTTAGGCAAACAATTGATTTTTCCTTAATTTTTGTTTTGCCATTCAGTGTCACCCTCATTGGGTCAGCCGACAAAAACAATATTTTTGGTGAATCACCTTCAATGACCTTTTAAGCCATCAGTGCTAGAGAAATGGCTATATCCTAGCAAACAAATAAGTTGTAGGGTTCGCCGCTAACTACAGTTGAAAACGTTGATTTTGTCTAATTTCAGTTTTGCCGCTGTTCAGTATACTCAACACGCGCATTGACAGGGGTCTGAGCCACCTTCGCATTGACGGGGGCGGGTACCCGCCCCCTAAGATGTCGAGAACCACGGTAGGTAGCAAAAAACGGTAAACGGCGTTGGGCTGCCCATCCACCTTTCCATCGAAAACATTTGAACCTTTTTTTGTCAGGTCACATTTAAGGTCACGAGAGGTCAAAATATGCCCGTCATAGGGATAACATGTAAATTCAGTTTTTCGGCCATTACATCTGAACAAGTAAAGATAGAGCAAAACGACTTGAACTGTATGAATCCTCTTAGCAAGCTGAATCGAATGATATATAATTTGACCTTGCTAGATCAAATCAAGAATTTGACCTGACCTGAGGTCAGGTCAGGGTCAAATTATATAAAATGCATATCATTAGAACTGCAAAGCCCAGGCGAATCTAATGCAGCTAAAATAAATGCTCTATCACCATCGGTTACTGAGTTATTCTTAGGCCATCGATATCAAAAATACCGGAACATATTTTAGAGAACTCGGTGGGGCCATTATGTGATATGAGTTTCAATCCGATAAGTTCACCCTGCTCCGACTAATGCTATCTTAAACTTTTTTTGAGGTTGGGTCACTTGACCTGTTCTGGTGACCTGACCTTCGGATGACCTAACCTTAAAATTTTCACAGGAGTTGTAAAAATGATGAGGGAAAAGGTATGGCAAGTATGGCGGCGTTACGCGCCGCCGTTTTTCTGCTGTCTCCGAAAAACCTGAGGGGGGGGACGGGTACCCGCCCCCCGTCAATGCGCGTGTTAACGCATCAGCAGTCAAAAGCCAAAATTTTGTGAATAGTGTTTGAAGTATTTCTAAGTTATGAGTGACAAAAAAAACAATTATTGTATAGATCAAAATAAGTTGCGGGGTTCGCCGTGAAAACAGGTAAAAACCTTTTTCCCTCTTAATTTTCATTTTGCCACTCAATGTTACACTCAACAGGTCAGCAGACAAAAATACTATTTTTGTGAATCGTCTTTAAGGTTTTCTTAAAATATCAGTGCTAAAGAAATAGCCGTACGCTAGCAAACAAAAAAGTTGTAAGGTTCGCCCTGAATTTGGGTAAAAATTGTGTTTTGCTTAATTTTCGTTTGGCCACTCGGTGTTACTTTTAATGGGTCAGCAGAGATAAATAATATTTTTTGTGAATGGTCTTTTAAAAACTTTCAAAGGTACCAATGATGAAAAAACACCTAAATAATCTAAAACAAATAAGTAGTAGGGTTCGCCGTAAATTTAGGCAAACAGTTGTTTTTTTCCTTAATTTTTGTTTTGCCACTCAGTGTCACCCTCAACGGGTCAGCAGACAAAACAATATTTTTGTGAATTACCTTCAATTACCTTTTAAGCATCAGTGCTAGAGAAATGGCTAAATCCTAGCAAACAAATAAGTTGTAGGATTCGCCGCTAACTACAGTTGAAAACGTTGATGTTGTCTAATTTCAGGTTTGCCGCTGTTGAACATACTTAAAGGGAGATACGCGAAAAAATTTTTATTGGCTATATCAAAAGGTTACAAAAAGTTGTTTCAGAAGTCCTATTCTCATTTTTGCGAATTCGGCCTGCAAATGCCTTAAAATTGCTCTCAAAGTCAACATTTCTAGACGACTTTACCGGTACACCTCATATCGATGTTTATGACGTCAACATGGCTAAGGCTATCAATTTCTCTAAGAATTAGGCCATATCTATCCTAAACAGTGATGTAGAACTTTGGGCTACTCCAGAAAAAAAATTACTTTAGAAAAACAACATTCCAAAACTCTTTTGAAACAGAAATATAGGACTTGAAAGAAATCACAATTAACCAATCATAAGCCTAGGAATTCTCAAACCGGGGTCACGTGACCTATCTGACGCAAAAGTTTTGTCATCCTGGGGCGGAAGCAGAAAATGGCTCAAGACCCGAGGTACGAAACCGCTGAAGACTTGAGTAATTATGTTTTTTCCGTTTTTAGGGCAAACTTATTCATTTTGGAATTTTTGAAACCTTTTTGAAATTAATTCAAATACAAATACAGGAGGGCAAACATTTGTATTATAAAAAAACATTATTTTTCATTTTCAAATAGTTTTCGAAAAGTAAGTGATGGGTATGGGCATGGGCAAGTGATGGGCATTTTATCGAAATCGTTAACCTGTTTCGATAATAAGTGAGTGGCCTCCCAAAAATTTGCCGAAGATACAAAAATAATTGATAGTTTCGTTAGCAGGATTTTTCAAATAGCAAGAAACCACAATAATAATTTTTTCGCGTATCTCCCTTTAACGCATCAGCAACTTAAAAGCCAACATTTTGTGAATAGTGTTTGAAGTATTTCTCAGTTATCAGTGACTAAAAAAACAATTATTGTATATAACAAAATAAGTTGCAGGTTTCGCTGTGAATACAGGTAAAAACCTTTTTTCCTCTTGATTTTCATTTTGCCACTCAGTGTTACACTCAACGGGTCAGCAGACAAAAATACTATTTTTGTGAATTGTTTTTAAAGTTTTCTTAGGATATTAGTGCTAAGGAAATAGCTATATCTTAGCAAACAAATAAGTTGTAGGGTTTACGTGAATTAGGTCAAATATGTTTTTCCTTGATTTCTGTGTAGCCACTGAGTGTTACTTTCAACGAGTCACCAGAAAAAATTACATTTTTGTTAATGGTATTTGAAAAAAATTAAGATACAAGTGATGAAAAATACTTGATATCCTATGAAAAATTGTTAGGCTTAGCCGTGAATTCAGGTGAATGTGTTTTCCTTAATTTTATTTTTGGCACTCAGTGTCAAAATGAGCGGGTCAGCAGACAAAAATTATCTTTTTGTGAACCGTCTTTAAAGACTGCTTGAGATATCAGTGCTGAAGAGAAGGCTATATCCTTGCAAACAAATAAGTTGTAGGGTATATATGCTATATATATATGCTCAGGGGCGGACGCAGACCCGAGTTTTTAGGGGGGCCAAACCCATGTCTGCCTCTCCTCGGGGGGGAAGGAGGAGTGGGAGCGAACATCTTCTTGCTCTACAGACCTAGTGTAAACACCCTTTTTTAATTTCTCCGGCGTTTGGGGGGGCAAAAGATAGTTTGCCCCCCCCAGCGCGTTAGGAGGGGCCATGGCCAGAATGCCCCCCCTGCGTCTGCCAATGTATAAGCTGGAACTCGATTTTCCATCGACAAGATTATAACATTACGGTATGCCAAAAGAATCGTACCCCATAGCTTTCCCCGGGCGCCATTTTGGCGTAATTTAACGAGCCTGGAGCCACTGAAAGCAGCCGCATGCGTCCTCATGATGTCACGGCCCGGTACCTTCCCGGGCTGGGCAGGATATTGCCGAGGTGATTATATCGCCATTGCTCCTCAGTATACGCAGATTCAGGGGGCGGGCAAAGAGGGGCAGGTTCCCCTCCGCCGATCGACCTTTGGCGTCCCCTGATATAGTCCAGCGTCCCCCTGGAAGGTCAATGGCACCCCCCGGTTATGTCGCTTCTCATCCCCGCCCCCCCCAGGATGCGAAAACCGGTGTCCACCGATTGGATTTTAAGTCAACTTGCTAGTTTTTTCGGTCAAAATTGCCACCCCCTTGGTCAGAAAAGCGCCTCCCTGGGAAGTTACCCCCCGCCCAGTGGCGGATCCAGGGAGGGGGGCAAAAAAGATGTTTGCCCACCCCAAACGGAAAAGCTCGGGGAAATACTATGTTTTGCCCTCCAAAGTGGTCGACCTCGCTTTTGCCCCGACTCCTTTTTAGTTTACCTATGAGTAAGACTTGGTGCTTCAACTCTTGGCTTCAGGCAGAACCAGTGATGCCGATCCAGGATTGCCGATCGGAGGGGGCACCTTCACCACGTGGGCGCCAAATCCTATCGGTGGGCGCCGAGTTTCGTATCCTGGGGTGGGTGTGAAGCGACATTTCATGGGGGCGCCATCGACTTTTCAGGGGGCGCCGAGGGTCGATCGGGGGGGGCACGTGCCCCCTTGCCCCCCCTGGATCCACCTATGGGTGGGGGCCTCCTATGCCCCTTTGAACCACCATTTCAGCAAGTCAGGTATGTCATAGCTCCCATTATGATTGATTTGCATCTCTTATGGCAGACGAGCTGTGTGACTGGTAAATGGTCCGCTTGCTTTAAGGCCCCGCCTTCCGTGGGCGGGGCTTAGAGGACGTTGAATGTTGCCGATGGAAGTTTTTATCATTGGAATAAACGTGTTTTGTTGATGATGGCTAAACTAGGACAGTTAAAGGTGTCGGCTTTTTTGTGAATTATCTATGTTATATGAGTAAATTCGATGTGGAACTGTTTAATATCTTAACAGATTAAGGTAGAAATGGCAGGGTTCGCAAGCATTTTTGTAAACGGTCATTTTTACAAAAAATGTACGCCTAGAGCGGAAATAGTATATTTAATGGTTGTTTACATTTTTGTGAATGATGCTGACTGCGATGGCCGCGCTTGAACACGAAAAAAACGATGATAAGTATGTAATAAAGCGTTGATTTAGGGTTCGCCACGCTTTTTGACAGGGCGGCTTTTGAAATTGAAGTTCGAATTCAAAGCCAGGGGCTGGAGTTTAACGAAGTTCGTGTTAATTGTGAATTATCTTTGGTGTCAATGGAAAACACCAGAGCCGAAATGACACGTCTAGCTCTTTTTGTTTTAAAATTGTAGGGTTCGCCAGATTTTCGAGCTTTATATTTTGGTGACCTCTGGAGGTCAAACCGTTAGTTGTGAACACGAATGGTTTTAGGGGGTTACTAGGGACTTGCATGGCAGTGCCCATGCAAAATTTCAGCAAAATCGGAGGGGACGCGAATGCGTATTTGAATACGAATACGTTGCTATTATCACGGACATTTTTTCTCTCAGCTTCTGTATAAGCTGTGTAGTAAGTTCAAAACAAAAGGAGTAGGGACTAGGGTAACGTCTGCTCGTGTAATACTCAGGTAACTTTCCAATTACATTGATAAAAAGTTTATTACCTAGGTAACCAACTCGCATACGAGCAGGGATGTCCTAAACAAAGGGTAACAGGCAGAGGAATCCCTAAATGTAAATCAGGGTTGATATTATGCCAAATTTTTGTGGTTGAATGATGTAAGTTTTCTGCATTCTCATTACACTTAATGTGTGGATCCACCCAAATTGTGAGACGTGCTAAATTTGTTGGTGAATTGTTTGAACAGCATCATTTGAAGACAAACAATTTGTTCCAAACTTTTGTCCCACTGCATGTTATCCCCCTATTTCTAGTCGGAGCATCTCCCCAAATAAAAACTAAGTGGCGACGTCCCGTATCCTTATTGCAGGGTATGGGTGTTTTGACTGTAGGGGAGGCGGGGGTAACACCGCCATGTGGGGAACCCCGCCATACCCCCTAGCGGTGTGGTTAATAGCTGTACACAACGTTTGGCACCATTTCTCAGTCGGAATTTAGCGGCGAATGAGCGTGAGCCCGTTGCAACACGAATTTTGATACGTTTCAGATAATTAGAGGCATATTTTCAAAAAAGGATCATCTCTTCTAAAAAGTTCCCTGTCATTGAACAATGCCGGAAGTTATTCAGCGATCTAATCTTAGTAATTTCTCATTTTTTCAGAGCGTTATAGCTTTCGATCTAACTTTGTCGCACCAGGTCGCCATAATAGTCCTACTTTTTCAGAGGTAGTGATGATTGTTGTTCACTGTCGATGCGGGTAACACCGCCATGTCATGGCGGTGTTACTCCAAGGGGTGGTGGTGCTTCCTCATTGGATATCGGGGGGCTCATTTGCTTTCTATAAACATCGAAATGGTTCCAGTCATCATGCAAGCAACTCAGAAATACCGAAATAGCCTAAACCTAAACCGGGGGTAGTGTTTTCCGTACGCAAAAATGAAGTGCAGTTCCAATTAGGGGTCTGGAGGGGCCGCACTGTTCTTGATATTACCATCTGCGTTTGGGTGTATACTGTAAGTAAAACTTATTTTTAATTTTTTGTAGTTTATTTTTACCGAGAAAGTGCGTTCTCTTTCAGACCATCGAATCAACATGTGAGATCACAATGACTCTGAAGTAAGCATATAAAAACTGCACGAGGTGCGCTTGGAGCTCGGACTGTGTGAAAAACGCTATAAAAGCAGTTTGGGAAAGGGGATGTCCATAGATATATGATATAACTATAGTGATATAATATAGTTATAGCAGAGATCTACTATAGCTATAGTAGATCTCTATAGGGATGACAGTAAAAAAGTCAGCATACGGTATCAGATACCGAGAACCACACTGCTAGATCGACTGAAAAACATCGGATGAGAGCAAATGGAAAACATTGCTCCTCCTAGATTACGTCCTGGGACAGTCATCCCAGAAGACTTCGAGCAGGACCTAGCAGAAAGGCTGGTCCGCTTTCAAAACTTTTCTATGGGATTATTACTGAAAAGCTCGTGTCTGTTGCGTACGGCTTTGCGGAAAGGCAGCGGATCAGCCATCCATTCGATCGTGAAGCTCGCAGATGCCCGGATCCGGATGCGCCTACAGCAGGATCTCGGATATATATACCTAGGATTTTGGGAAAGGGCGCAAATGTCTGTTGCCCACGCTCAGAGCCCCATTGCACCAAAATCTCCTATCGATGATGTACTCCCTATCACACAAATTCAACGAAAAAAAAATAGAAACCACCTCGCGGCAGAACATTGTGCTCAATAATGCTGACGAGCTCTCCTGCGAAAAGGGCGACGGAAGAGCCTGAAAAAGAAAGGAGGCCGCGCATGCATAAGACTAAGAAAAAACTGGGCAAAAAGGCGCAAGACATAAGTTTCCGACCGAAATGAAAATAAGGATATTTGCATGTACTGTGAGGAAGGTGTTACCGGCCGGAACGAACTCTGGTTGCAGTGTGGATCGTGCTGTCACAGGACACACGAGGCTTGCAGCGATGGGTCAAGTGCAAAGGGGTTTGGGTGTGGTTTTCAATGCGCATAAAAACTCAGGGCACGACACGTTCTTATGTGAAGAGAAAGTGTTTCGGAACTATATTTCAGAATTTGATTCTGTGCATTTCAGCGCTCTCAACGATCTGCAGTTTTGGTTATGATTTCTAGTTCGCTAGTGCATTCACATGAATGTTCATTTCCTTAGTTACCATTTTCATCACTGGCGTAGGAACGTGCGGGGAGGAGGCACCGGTGCACGGTACCCCCCTCTCTCTTTACACAAATTTTAGCACTAAGTCTATGGCGTTGACTGGAGGTAAGTGGGTTGAGAAGCCCATGGGGCCCCTTCAATTCGGACGTCCCGCCGTCACTGATTATCATACTGTGTTCCTCATGTTTTAGGGACATGTGTGATTTGTGACTTTATTTGTGATATACCTGGAAGCTCACTGGATATGACGTTAGATGTTAAGCCAGTAACATACGTCATGCAAGCTATCAAATACGAGCGTTTTCACATTTATTTGTGATAGAAATTTGTGTCGCACGAATACAGAAATTTGGGGTTTCAAATATGATTGATAATCGTCCTCGGAACCGTTATCACTGCTGTAGAGACTAGAAACTTCAAGATAAACACAAATGTATAGATAACTGCATTCACAAACTGCAACACGAATGAATTTAGAATGCCATAGAAGTGATATCTCAGGCGCTAACGCCGACATAATAGAGGGGTAACACCGCCACCCATGGCGGTGTTACCCTCACTATTTTAAGACACTAAGAAATGCACTACTCGCTTTGAAGCCATTTATTTTTTAGTTTAAAGATACAAGTCAAATTAGGAAGACATTCCTTGGTGCCAAATTCATCTCAAAATGGATCGAAAGTGAAAAAATTGTCATTCAGCACAAAATATGCTTTTGGGCACAGAAAATCCTTATGGTGGCGGGCTCACCCCCACTTCCCCTAAGCGGTTTTTACCTTGAAGTGGGCACAACTGGAAAATTATAGTTTATCTTGGTTTCTCAGGTTTGCTTGGGTATATGTGCTATGCAACTAGCAATACAAAACAACTTTGCTTATTATTGGAATAGAGCTATATCTGCTTCTCAGGCTAGGTCAGGCTTTTCTTGATTGGCTGCAAGGTGGTTCCATGTGAAATACAGGATATGTACAGATTATCCTTGTTTTTAAAATATACCTACAGACAATAATGCTAATTCATCATAATAAGATGGTTTAGCTTTGTTGGTTGCATTGCTCATTTACCAAAAAGATCCTGGGTTTTCTGAGATAACTAAAAAGTAACTAAAGGAGTTTCCTGATGTTGATCATTTTGCCATGCTATTGGGATTCATGCTTTGATACCTTAAAAGTATCAAGCTATTTAGTGGTGCAGTATCAGGCTTAACTTTGGCATCATTTGTGAATTCTGTGTGACAGCAAGTCACTTGGTGTCCCACATCGGCGCCCCTTCTAGTCAGCGGCACTGTCGCATAATTTTACTGGGTGGACGGACCCGAGCTGGTGCTAACTGGAGAACGCCAATTTTGAGCATATTTAGTACCTGACAGCATTAATGATGATGGACCAAAAACTTTGGGGGACATCCCCCGGGCTGGCCAACAAGGGAGATGCCCCTCCCCCGTTTTCAGCTCCTATGCTTCTAGTGATGCGAACCAAAGTTTGAGGTTGACATGCTGGGTGAATCAGCCCCACATGCTTCAGCAAGCTTGGCTTTGCACATTAGACATCTACAGCGGGCATTTATTGAGTATTTACTCCAGGCAAATACAATGGATGGTACTATTCTATGCAAAGAGTGAGAAGTTGAGGTACATTGCTTTTAACATTATTGTATCATGCTAAATTCACTGACACACTGCCCATTTCACCATGTTGACCTACAAACCCCAAAGTATGTTTGGTGAGCTATCGCCGGTGGAGTTGGCCGCCTACCGGAGATTGCGGGGCAACTTGCCGGTCGTGGCATTGTGAGAAGGTATTCGGCGGCGGCGGCCTCCCCACCTGGGCCTGCGACAACGGTAGTCGCCTGGGTAACTGCGGCCCAACCCGGACCAGCGGCGGCGACGGCCCAACCCGGGCCAGCGGCGGCTCCTTGGAACAGCGGTGGCCCCCTCTGATTCAGTCGGTCCTCGCCATACTCGTGAACGTGACACCGGCGATGTATCGACGAAGAAGTTCGATGAGCCGATGTGCAGTCTACGGCGTCATGGTCTCCCCTCTTCCCCAACTATCCATCGCCTCACGCCTCACGAACACCGTCGCCTCCCGCCTCCCGCCTTGCTAGTGCCGTCACCCTCCGCCTCACCAGTGCCGTCACCTCCCACCTCACTAATTCCGTCACCTCGCGTACACCGATCTAGGGGGGGGTAAGATAGACCCTCGGTACCATTTGAAATGGTCACGGCAACCCCCTAAAAGTTGAATTGCGCCCCCTAAAACTTCGCTTCCCACCCCCCTAGAATGCGAGAATCGGTGCCCACCGATAGGATTTTGCGCCCACCTGAAAAGTTTTGCAGGCAAATAGTGGCGCACACTGGAAAGATGCCCCCAATCGGCCATCTCGGAGCCGTCCATGCCTTCCCGGGGGTGCCATCCGGACCAGGGGGCGCATTTTTGACCGGAAAAATATTTCAGGCGGGCGCAAAATCCTAGCAATGGGTGCCGATTTTCGCATTCTTGGAGTAAGGGTGGGAAGCGACATTTCAGGGAGCGCCATCAACTCTTCAGGCGGCGCCGCAACCATCCAGGGGCATAGGCGGATCCAGGGGTGGGGCACGTGCCCCTCCGATTGACCCTCTGCGCCCCCTGAAATGGTCACGGTGCCCCCTAAAATTTCGGTTCCCCCAGAATGTGAAAATCGGCGCCCACCGATGGGATTTGGTGCCCACCTCATAGGTGTTTCTGGTCAAAAGTGGCTCCCCCTGGTCCGGATGGCGCCAACCCGGAAAGGTACCCCCGATCGGCCATCCTGGATCCACCTATGATCCAGAGGCGCATATGGTCGATCGGAGGGGCACCTGCCCCTTTAATTGACCCCCAATCTGTATGATAGGAATCTGACTGTATCCTGACTGTATCTGCCTGACTGCGGCAAGAAATTGGTAACGATAGAATAATTTCAATCAAATATTCAACTTTTGTTCCTAAAACACATGTAAAATAACGATCGTAGCTCATATACTGTGAGTGAACATTCATTAAAGAACAAACTTGGCGTTGCGATATTATCGCCCAAGTTTCCCGAACGCGGTCTCTCTCACTAGGGCCTTGAACGCGGCCATGCTGCTCTCAGTAAACTGTCCGGTGATTGGTTCTTGGCCATGACGTACTTAGTGACGTCAATCTGGCATCTCGTGCATAAGTAACCGACCTCAAAATTCGCTTCTGCATATGGAAGCCTTTAAAAAATCCCTCCAGACAAATCTAGACGCTGAAAAGACCGGATCTAGAGGCTTGGGAGTCTTTTGAAAAAAACCGACCCTGGAGGTCGGTTTTTCAAAAAGTTCCCCAAGATCTTGGGATATTTCCAAAATATGTATCCGTTAATTTAGATTTATGTATGGAATTTAATGCCAGGAAAAGCTCAGAATCAAGATATTTAGGGTCATTGCTTTCAATTTTGGGTAAGCATATTTCTCTAACTTCTATAGTTTCACTGAAATGAATGCCGGTTTTTTTGGCTTGAGAAATGATAAAAAACTACCAAAAGACTCCCAAGGTCTATTTGAATTTATTCACGTTGTGAAAACAGCTAATACAAGTTGAGCTGCAGTATCAGATTCTGATTTCTCCTGCGCTTTGCTCTGAGATTTTAGGCATTTCATGTCTAAAATATATTTTAGCGGACGCAGCACAGATTGCGCTTTCCGAAATGCATGGTCGTTTTCCTGTGCAAGCCACGGTTTATAAGTTATGACCCATCAAAATCATCGGCCACCACATCTCCCATAGACTTTACATTGGTCCTTACCGAGCTTTAGGTACTTACCGAAGGATTTTTTCATGTCCTAGATTGGCACCCAAAAGCGGGGCGGGATTGCATTGAGGTCTCCATTCCAGGTATCTCTATTCCATGTCTGGATGATGTCATGATCTGGCAACCACTACCATACTCGAAACACTTCCAAGGGCTTCGATTGGCTGATGCTCATCGTGATGTCAGCATATGTAGTCACACCAGCAGCTCACAACAATGGCCGCCTGGCGAGAGGTACCTGAGAGGCAAGATCTTTACTTAAAAGTACGTTCAAGAGGGATTCCTCCACGCCCGAGTGACGTCACACGGGCGTGGAGGAATTCCTTCACCATCGAACCGTGTGTTAAACTGCTTCTAATGACACTTCCCGCTTACGAAGTTGGGAGAATACACAGTAATCAAGTTTATCCTAAACGCAATAAACATTTCATCTTCAATCTTGGGACTCTTTTTGCAAAAAAATTGGATATTTAATCATTTAATTTTCCCATGTCTTACGCTACGAGGTGTGACGTTACATCCGGTGGTCTGCGCTTGCTGTTGGAGGGGGGTGCTGCAGGAGAGGTACATTTCGGGTAGGGTTTACTTTTTTCTACGGAAATATCGAGTTCCAAGACAAATGATATATATAGAGCACCTGGTTTTCCGATTTTGTTTTAAAACTTCGCTATCTCAGTTAAAATCACGTTCTAAAGGTGCCACATTCCTTTTAATGGCTTAATTCAAAGCGAGTATCTTACTGCGCATTTGTAGCGGTATTTCATTAGCCTTTGCCCCGGTGCACAGTGGTCGGAAACGGCCTCACGGATGGCCACCGAAGTTTTTGTTCATGTTCATTTTGCTACAGCGCTGAAACGGCTTAACCGATTCACCCCAATTTTCAGCAGATCATGCTATATCAATTGCAATGGAATATGTATACTTAAGTTGATTCAACTAACACCTGCAATGGAGAGGGGTCTGACACTAACGCACACTGTAGGGGGTGTGGTAGGCCCCCCTCTAAGATCTCGGAAACTAAAAGACACAGAAAAACTCTGTATGGAGGGTGGGTGGAGGCTATGGTGGTCTACATCATGACCAATTTTCATTGACCTAGGTCAATATCTTCAAGGTCCAACGATGTCATAAACGTCAAATATTGGGCATGCTGGGGACCTATTGGGAAATGCCGTTATTAAGCGGGAAAAATGGCGGGAAAAAGCTAAAGGCAGACCAGGGTCATAGAGGGAAGGTAGCAAAAAGCTTTGCTACAATTTTGGGGTCAAGGTCATCCAATGGCATTGACCTATGAGGTCACAATATGATGATGTACCAATAATGTACACTTTGACTAACACTTTTGCCAGTGTTTGGTGGTAAATGAGGATTGACCTTCAAGAATGACCTTTACCTTGACCTTTGGCCTTGATCTTTATATTCAGGTACCTTAACTATGACTTCATATAATAATACACCTCCGACCGGTTAACGCTATTTGACTGGAAGCGCTGGGGTCAATGACCTTGCAAATTCTGATGACCTTGACCTGTGACCTTAGACCGTAACCTATACCTTCCCTGACCCAGGTCAACGGTCTGACCCAACTTGACCTGGTATAGTCATGATGTACATCATTTGACTTGCAGTGACTATACAAACACTTTGGTGACAAAATAAAACTTATATCTTTGTTTAGTCAAAATTTATAGAGTAAAACGCCAAAAATGTTTATTTGACCTAAGGTGACCTTTTAAAGGTCAAAAGTCAAAATGTTTAGCATCAACTTCAGAAATGGGCTAAGAGCAAGTCGTAACCGATTTTTTGAAGTTGATTCCATCCAAACTTACTGAGAAAAACTCATTTCGTGATTTTCCCCATGTATTGACAATGGGGAGGTCATGCTCTGCACATGACCTTAGGTCACCAATATCGAAAATCCCGGAACAAATGTTGTAGCTCCTGGTGGGCCCAACATGTGGTATGAGTTTCAACTTGATCGATTAACCCTTCTTTTAGTTATACGGTCCTATGCATTTTTAGGTGAGGTCAGTTCACCTGGCCTGGTGACCTGACCTGATATGACCTTGAGGTAACATTTTCAGGAAAGATGTAAAAATGATGACGGAACAGCTAAACCAAGTTTGGCGGCGCTGCGCGCCGCCGGTTTTTGGTCACTTCGGAAAAACCCGAGGGGGTCTAAAAAGACCCCCACCCGGGCGAAGGTTAATTTCCACTAGCATGCTTATTATGGGCGAAGCTTGGAACGCCCCTGTTACTATTCTGATACCGTGATGACGGATATATCGATAATCTTTTTCGCGGACTAGGGGGCGGCCTCATACACAACACAGCCGTACTCGATCTTCGGATGAATAAGTGATCTATACAGCATAAGAAGCTTATAACGAAGAGTATAACGATGAGCGTATAACGTGTATAGCATGAGAAACATTTCTCTATCCGCACGGTATCTCATCCTCGTCAACACCTTCAGTATTTTCAGCGTATCGAAAGATTTTTTTGCGGAAATCCTTCAGGTGTGGCACATATGAAAGCTTATCGAGTGTAAGCCCGATAAATCTGGTTTCTGCTACAACGTCGCTCAGATTTCCGCGAATTTACAAAATCGGGTATTCAGTCTCAATGTCTAATATAGAAGTGCATGCACTTTGTCTTCGAACTTGAAAATTTCAGTCCGTTGCGTGTGATCCATTGCTGCAATATGTCAAGGCCAAGCTGCAGCCGCCTCTGCGCAGCTGCTGTAGTAGACGCTGTCACACATATTGTGAAGTCTTTAACGAAAAGCACATGACGTATGTTTGCGGGAAGTGTCTGCAATATCATTGGTCATAACTGCAAACAAGGCTATGAAAATCACAGAATCCTGGGCTATGCTACTCTGTTGCTGATACCAATCCGATACAACTGAGTTTACGCGAAATCTAAAATACCTATTTTGCGGAATATTAGAAGTAAACCGCCCCAAGTGGCCTCGCACGCCGCGTCCAAAGAGTTTATGCAGAACGCCCTTGGATAGCAAAGGCGCCCCCCAAGAAATGATGGCACCCCCTGGGGAGGAAGGCGACCCCTCCAGAAAATCTTGCACCACTTCTCGAAAATGGAGTCCGCCGTCTCTGGTAGTACATATACAAATTGCCCGGGCAATTTACAAACTACCCAGTGCTTATACTCACGGGCAGTATACGAACTTGGGCAGTTTGCAAATTGCCTGAGCTGTTTGCAAACTGACTGGACAATTTACAAAAATTCAAACCGACTTCGCACACTGGTTGAAAAAGGTCATCTGTGACCAAGGCATTCAGTTTTCTGGTTGTGTTGGCGTTCAGTCTTCCCTTGAATGAAAAGGGAACTTCTCAGTGTGCAGGCGCGTAGCCAAGGGAGGGGGCTGTGAGCGAATACCCCTCCCCCTTGTGCTCAATTGAAGCACTGAAAAGAGCCTCCCGCAGGGCCCTCGTCTATTTCTGATTTACCATTCACCCGGTGGGGGTGTTTGAACACCCCCTCAGATTTTATTTTTCGTTGGCACGAAAACGCGGCGGCGCGAAGCGCCGCCATACCTTCCACACCTGATCCATAATCGATTCCGCAACTTTCACCTAAATTCTGATGTTGGGTCATCTCAGGTCAGGTCACCAGTGCATGCCAAGTGACCTCACCTCCATTTTCTTTTAAGTGGCATAAGCAAGAAATGGGTGAATCTATCGGATTAAAACTTATACACATAATGACCTACCTTGTAGGTGCGAACGGCGAGGCGGCGGAGGGCAGCAGCTGCGTCGGCAGCCAGCGAGCTATTAATGATGGCAAGCAGCTGCTGGATGCGCTGGTCTGTGCGCAGGTCGTCACCGGTCTTCACCAGGTAGTGGTACTCACGGGCGTCGTCACCGCGCGCCGTCAGCCGCAGCGGCCGCTCCTTAGAGGCCATCACCAGCACCTGAGGGGCGCCCGGCCACTCAGAGCCCACGCCAGCACACTCCCGAGACACAGAGGTCCCGGTGGGGTAGGAGAAAGCACAGACGACAGCGCAGCGCAACAGGAAACCAAACACTTCGGACTAAGAACAACTGATCCACATATGTCTGGGCACGAACGTACACTATCGCTTTCCAGTCTCCTGCCATTTTCCAGGTACATACAGCGGACAGTGGCGGATACAAGTGAAAGAGGGGTGCAAGGGGATTTAAAGCACCCCTCCCGAAATGTCAGACTGCCTATAGTAAATTCATAGTCGGGCTGATCTGAGGTCATCATTGTAACGCAATGGCACTAACCCTGAAGGGATTTTGGGATCAGATCCTTATTCAGAGGCTCCGCCGGGAAACGACCGGTGGCTAGAAACGTGCATCACTAACCACCCACCATCTGAGGTCACGGGGGCAGCTCGAGACCCTAGCCCTCCCTCGAAACTAAGTCCTGGATCCGCCACTGTCGAGGGGACTCCTTCTGATGCTAGCCTTGGGTATTTTTCTGGGAAAAGGTGAGGCGGAAAGGCAATACAATTATGCCTCATAAAATATTGTTACAAACAGGACTCCACTCAATTTCACATTATGTTTGCCGCATAAATACGCCAGGGAATAAATATCTGAACATCTATTCTGCCGGGTTTCCTGGCGAAGCACAAACCGTCAGCGCCAGGATAACAACCAGTGCGCCGCAACCACACTTACCCACCGCACTGCTTACCCAATCCACACACACACAATGCTGGGCAGCAAAAGTTCCGCCAAGGAAACAGGGCCGCGCCTGCAGCCGGTCCACAGCCAGTCTACGGAGCGCACCTCTGTCCCCGGCTCTCAGCCGCCGACCGGCCTCGGCCGCCCCTTCAGCGGGCCACCACGCATGCGCACCACGACGCCGACCCCGACCGGCGGCACGCGCCCGCCGGCACCTCAGAGACACCCGAATGCAGTAGCGTAACACGTCACTGCAGGGGCGTAACACTGTCCCCCTCACAAATAAATTTCGCCCTCGAAAATGTAAACAAAACAAACAGTCCTCGAAAACAAAACAAATAAAACAATGAACAACAACATGATACACACACTGGGTGCACCTGATGCTCACTCACTGAATAAACACTCCGGATGCAAAACAGTCCATAACAACAAAGAATGCAACAACTGCACCAACCGCACACCGGATGCACGCCACTCCACGAAGAAGTGCGCTCTGCGCCACCTCGGGCCCGGGCTCACTTCCACTGCCAGAATCCCTGCAGAACATCGCCTCCTCCGGACAGCACGCCACCCGCTTAGGTGGGGGCACCAAGCCCCTCAACGGCGAAATGACGCGCCGCCTCCTGCTTCCAGCCGAAACAGCGCCCATATCCTGAGAAGCGAAGGTAGGCCTCTCGCCAGCTGAGGCCGCCGGTGCCATGCCAGGGGTCCGACACAAGGAGACGTCCCTCACCGCGCTGCTGCTGTCCCGCTGACGTTCCTCAAACCAAGCCGAGGCCGCCCCGTCCAGCAGCTCCAGGCAGTCCATCGAGCACTGTCTGCTAAGTAGAATAGGGTAATAATAAGCGATACGGCAACACCAGCAATAGCGTACACAATAAGTGGTTAGAACTGGTAAATATGAAACGGAAGATCATTCAAAAGATGTCATGGTGGAAAATTCCTGCCTAGTAACCCAGACGATCTGGCGGGCGTACTTGGCGCCTGAATCTTCGGTGCAGCTCCTGCTCGGTTTGCTCTGGGTTTCTAGTAACCGGTACCTGGCTAGAATGCTCAGAATGTTGGGGAGGAGGTTCACCGGGGGCCCGAATCAACGGGGCAGAACTCACGTCGCTCTCATCCCAGCTGAAACCCTGACAGGGGTTCATCTTCCATAGCCTGTTGAAGTGTACGATCTTAAAGGGAATGTGGCACATTGGTCGAATCCTGAAATTTAGTGTAATTAGGCGTACTTTTAGTCAAAAATAATGAAACCACTCATGATTTCTCTGAAAAATGTACAATAAGCTCAATATTTGGTTTTTAAAAATACTCCTCTAGAAAAGGAAATAAATATCAGCCTGTGGATGATGTCACGATCTGGCAACCACTACCATACTTGAAACGCTTCAAGGGCTTCGATTGGCTGATGCTCATCGTGACGTCAGCATATGTCGTCACACCAGTAGCTCACAACAATGGTCGCTGGCGACGGGGGGCTGAGCGGGGCTGGTGTCAGGTAGGTTTTAGCTTTTTTCTACGGAAATATCGAGTTCCAAGACAAATGAAATATGGAGTACCGGGTTTTCCGACCTGCTTTACAACTTGGCTATCTCAGTTAAAATCACGTTGTGAAGGTGCCACATTCCCTTTAACCTTATGGCTGTTTTCTTTCCTCATCGGATATGTCACAGACGATAGCCTTTGTGTTACCAGATAGGGGCCATCCCAAGGGGACGAAAGCTTAGGGCTCAGCCCTTTCTTTCTCTGGAGGTTGTACAGCCAGACCCGATAGTTCTGTTCAAGGGGTTTCATGGTAGCTCTCATATCCTTCCTCTTTTTCATTGCTCCACTCGTTATCTTTAGGTTTTTTTCTACGGATGCACGAGTTTGACACATTCGATCACGCAATGACCTGGCGTACTCTGTAGCGGTGGCAGGTTCATCGACAGAGCTCGGTGGTCTCTCCATGATCAAATCAACCGGCAACCGGAGATCGCGGCCCAGCATCAGCTGTGCAGGATTGTGTCCAGTCGCCTCATACCCTGCGGATCGATAGGCCATGAGGATGGTAGGAATATGTAAGTCCCAATCCGTTTGCCCATGACGGCATCGCTTCGCCAGCTCCTGCACTAGAGTTCGATTAAGGTGCTCGACCATGCCGGCTGATTCCGGATGTAGTGGTGAAGTTCTTGTTTTCTTTATATCAAGAAGTTCACAGCATTCCTTGAAAAGTGAGCTTTCGAAATTTCTACCCTGATCAGAGTAGAGTTCATCGGGGACACCGAAGCGACTAAAGAATCTCTCGACTAACACACGGGCAACAGTGGCGGCCTCCTGGTTGGGTACGGGAAAAACTTCAGGCCACTTTATAAAGTAATCGACTATAACCACGACAAAATGCCATTGGGGCACTCACCTGAACAACCTCCACAGGCGCTTGGGGAGTCTGCTGGGGTACCTTCTTGGCGACGCAGATCTCACAGCCTCGGCACCACTCTGTCACATCCCTCCTCATCTCCAGCCAGTAGGCTCTCTTTCGGAGCCTTTACAGAGTCCTTTTGACTCCAAAATGCCCAGAAGTGATGGAACCATGCAGTTCTGCCAGCAATGATGAACGCATGGACCTAAGGATGATGTCCAACCAAATCGACTTCGCACCACTTGGTGTCTCCCAACGCCTTTGCAGAACTCCATCCTGGAGCCTCAAAAGCTCCCACTGTGCCCAGTAGCGCTTTGTTTCAGGGCTTGAGGGCCGGAGCTGGTCCCAAAGTGGCTTTCCAGGGTTCGTCTCCATGAACTTTATGAGTGGAGCCAGTTCCAGATCAGACCTTTATGCATCGGCTAGTCCGGATCTGAATGCAGGAGTATTCACCTGAACTTCTGGTCCCTGCCCAGAGACCACCGGACCCAAACCAGATGAAATGGTTGTAGCACGGCATAGCCATTCAGTGAGAGCCACCTATCTCTTAACACAGTGCCTACATTCCGGCTCACAGGGTCTTCTGCTGAGAGTATCTGCATTGACATGCTTTAAACCTGAACAATGTATTATCTGGTAATGGTATTGACCCAGTCTCGCCACCCAGCGCGCGAGCTGTCCCTCAGGATCCTTGAGAGAGCTCAGCCACTGCAAAGCAGAGTGATCCATTCTGGACTGTAAAATCAGTGCCATAGAGGTAGGAATGGAAATACCGCACTTAGTTCACAACAGCCAGGAGCTCTTCGAGTCGTGCAGAAGTTCCTCTCCGGAGACGTAAGGGACCAGCTGTAGTAGGCCACTACATGTTCGACCCCGTTGTGAACTTGTGAGAGGACTGGCCCGATCCCATAAGAACTAGCGTCAGTGTCAAAAATGAACGTTTTGTTAGGATCCGAAAAGCGCAGTACTGGGGTATGAATGAGAGCCTGCTTTAGCTCATCGAAGCCAGCATGACACTGCGGCGTCCAAACAAATTTGTGGCCCTGTTTCGTTAGGGCGTGGAGGGGAGCTGCAATCGTGGCAAAGTCTTTCACCAAACGCCTGTAGTATGTGCAGAGGCCGAGGAAACTCCGGAGTTCCTTTTCGCTGCATGGGACAGGCCAGTCTGCTACCGCACTTGTTTTAGTCCTGTCAGTTTTTACGCCGTCTCCGGACACGACATGACCGAGAAACGGTACCTCTTTGCGGAAGAGTCTACACTTTTCGGGTTCAGTTTTAGGTTTGCACTTCGCATGCAGTCAAGGACCTCCTTGAGCCGATCAAGTTCCTCCTCGAAGGTTCGACCAAAGACGATGACATCGTCTAAATATACTAGAAGCGTGTTCCAATACAGGCCGGAAAGAACCACTTTCATTAGTCGCTCGAACGTGGCGGGCGCATTACACAGGCCAAAGGGGAGGACGCGCCATTGCGAGAACCCTGTCCCACAGGGAAACGCCGTTTTCGGCCTATCAGACTCGGCTAGGGAAATTTGATGGTATCCGGACTTGAGATCTAACGTGGAAAACCACACAGAGCCAGATAAAGTGTCCAATGTATCATAGATCCGGGAAGTGGATATGAGTCCTTCGTCGTGACAACGTTCAAACCGCGATAATCAACAGAACACCGGAAGGAACCATCCTTCTTACGAACAAGTACCAAAGCGGACGACCAGGGACTCTGGGATGGCTCGATCAATCCTTGCTTTGCCATATGATCAACCATCTCCTCTGCCACTTGACGCTTATGGATAGGAATCCGTCGTGGAGGCACATTCACTGGCCTGCTGCTGCCAGTTTCAATATGGTGTTGCATCAACGAAGTATGACCTAAGTCGCAATCACTTCCAGCAAAAACATCTGCATAATCCCTCAAGAGATCCTCCACCCGTGCACGATGCTTCAAGCTGAGCCCATCACAAGACACCTTAGACAGTTCCTGCAGGTGCACAGGGATACCCTCACTCCCCTCAGACGACCCAATGCACTGTGGACTCTGATGACTCAATCCCGATGTGGGCTCCAATTCAACCTCCTCACACAGTCCAACAGCTGTACCCGCTGGCACACGGACTGGGGAATGAGTCAGATTGGCTACGAGGACTGGAAATGATAAATTCCTAGTATCAACCAGGGTACGCCCCACCATCAACCAAGAATGGCCAAGTGGGCCAGCCTTAATCAGCCCGGGCGACTCAAACCGCTGACCGACAGGTTTACAGCGTATGACAGCTTCTACTCCAGGATTGACAGTGACAGGGTTTAATACCCTGACCCTTATCGCCTTGGGCACTTTAGGCACGTGATCATTTACTACAGAGACCTCAGTGCCATTCAATACAACAGTTCCCCTTCCAAAATCAATGCTGCCGTTATTCCGTCGGAGGAAATCAAGTCCCAAGATGCATGAGTCACCCAGTGCATCGGCAACATAGACCTCGTGCCCGATAAGCATTCCCTCACTTCCAAAGAAACATCAGTGGGGCCACGAAGGTCTGTAACCCTCCCAGTGACATCAGATTAACACATCAGATTTCCCAGTAAAATGGACTTATTTATGAATGGATGGGAATCGAGTTCTGAAATCCATTTCCAACTTGCAAAATCATATCAATAATTCATATTCGATTCAAAGCGATTTGCTATGCAATCAAATATTTGAGGACAAGCGGATGACTGGCTTTCCTTTACTGGTGGCTCAGGAGCGGTGGGGGGGGGGCGGGGTGGGCTCGGTGCGGCTGTGATCGTGCTCACAACATAATGTACACACGAGGGGTACCTAGATTCATGCCACCATTTTGTGGCATTCGTACTAATCGCGAGTGTTCATATTCGGTTGTATGTGTAGAAATGGAAAATAAATGGTTTATGGTTTAGATAGCCCTCCAGGAACCAAAGGTAAGGGCATATCTCCGAGTACATCGGCCCGCAGAATAGTTCGATTAGTCCCAGAATCAACCACGAGAGGGAGCGTCTTCCCATTGACCTTGCCCTCGATTTGAATGCTGTCAACATCTCTACAGCTTCGCAACGTGACCACAGGTGGGACTAAGCTGGATGTGCCGGCTTGACGCTGTCCCAAACTACCAGCCGATCTCAGTTTTCCGAACGGGCAGGCACGTCAGAGGGCACCTGCTGGGGAGGTCTCGCTGGGCAGTTTCGACGGAGATGCCCCACACCGTTACAGCCCCAGCACACCATTGTTTGGCGACGACCTTTGGTTGGTGCTGCCGCTGAACCACGGGTTTGTCCGTCAGTGGGAAATGATGACGAGAGTCGATTTTTCAGCACCACTATCTCCCGCCAGATATCCTGCAGCTCCCTCGCCAAGTCCACAGAATGCCCGTCAGAGGAGGCAGCAGCATGAAATGAGTCAGCCTGTCGAGCATTCACTCCCTGTTGCGAGTCACTGCCACGAAAAACAATCCGTGAGTTGGAAGGAGGAGGGGAACGCTACCGCCTGCTGAGTGACGAATGGATCCTATTTCGATGGCACTTGCCAGGGCACGGACCAGTGTTGTGGGATGTCCCTGCCTCACGGCAGTTGTCAATTCCACATCATTAAGCGCGTCCAGGAAATGGTCGCACGCCAGTGAGACCTTCAAATCCTGCGGGGCCGTTTGATAGGAGAGAAATATCAGGCGCTCAATATCCTGGGCCAAACTAGGCAGCGATTCCCCCGCGCTTCTCACCCTCCGACAGAACTGGGAACGGCACCAAAGTTCCTGATTCGCCGTACCAAACCATCAGCGCATGTCCAACACATGTCCCAGCGTTGTCCAACGCATCAGCCAGGCGCTTATAGTCACCCTTATCCGGATTGGGCAGGTGAGCGAACAGCTGGAGGGCTGGACCCGCAAGACATGCCACTAGCTCTCCTAACCTATCCTTATCGTTCCAACCATGCAGCAAAGCAATGGTCTCAAATTGAGCTTTAAATACTGGCCAGGAGAACACCCATTAAACTCCTGTGGTTTGGCAAAGTGCGGACCTGTCACTGAAGCATCTGCACGCCCACCAACGCCAGAAGCCACATCAGGCTCCTCATGCGGATGGCACGGCACTGACTGTCCCAGAGGTGTCTGGACTGAGTCTGGAACAGAACACCTGAGGCCAAGCTCTAGTGATTCTACCCGAGCGACAAGTCCGGGTAGCCCCTGTGCAATTGGCATCACCATATCAGTGAGCTTAGCCAATGTTTCCATCACAGTCTCAGGGGATGTCTGTTCATGGCTTGTCACGGGTAATTTTTGGTGGATTGAACAGTCTACACTATCTCTATCCAATAGAAGGGAATTTTCCCCTCGCTCACCCGTTTGCCTCAATTCGGGACTGCTTACATCCACCTCGTCATGCGACAGATCCGAAACTACAGCTTGGGAGCGGGTTGTTCTTTTATCCGCAAAAGACATAGTGATTAAGCCAAAAAATAAACACAGAAATTAATAAAGTTGCAAAAACAAAGGGTTGTGGGACAAAAACCACGTGGGAACAAAAAACTTCTGACACCAATTGTTACGAACAGGACTCCGCTGTATTTCACATTATGTTTGCCGCATAAATACGCCAGGGAATAAATATCTTAACATCTATTCTGCCGGGTTTCCTGGCGAAGCACAAACCGTCAGCGCCAGGATAACAACCAGTGCGCCGCAACCACACTTACCCACCGCACTGCTTACCCAATCCACACACACAATGCTGGGCAGCAAACGTTTCGCCAAGGAAACAGGGGGCGCGCCTGCAGCCGGTCCACAGCCAGTCTACGGAGCGCACCTCTGTCCCCGGATCTCAGCCGCCGACCGGCCTCGGCCGCCCCGTCAGCGGGCCACCACGCATGCGCACCACGGCGCCGACCCCGACCGGCGGCACGCGCCCGCCGGCACCGCAGAGACGCCCGAATGCAGAAGCGTAACACGTCACTGCAGGGGCGTAACAATATACTTCATAACCCTGAGCCAGCTGGTGCACTTTAAAATTGAACAATTAAGGTGGTTCATACTCATGAGAAAAATAAAATTTCCGTATTTTAACTCCGTAGTACGATTTTGTTATGCACAATTCAATTCTAAGAAACTTTCTTCAAATACATTTTTGTCACAAATTACTTAAAAGGTCGCAAAAATGAGCATATGTGTTTTTGAAGTTGTGGATAGAGAAGTTTTAGGATAATGCCGGCTCTCGCAGGCAGTGTGAGCTTTCGAGCGATCGCGAGCTATCAAGTTCAGCCATGCAGGCCAACAATTCAGGTTGCACGTGCCAGGGGCGTTTCTAGTGTACTTATGGGGGGATCTGGGACACATAATGAAAAAAACACCACTTGTTTATAAAAATCAGTTTAAATCTGCTAAAACTGGGTAATATGTGACTGCGTTCAGGGGCATGGCTAGATTGCTTCCTCCTCGATTCGTCCCTGGCACGTGCACTCGATAAAATCTGAACGCGAGAAGGAATGAATAAAAGGGGCGAAATCACACAGTGTTCAGAACCTGAGCTTCGTAAAGCTTAGGTATATCTACACATTTAGCAGACTTGATTAAACAAATCGCCATGATATAACTATTGTGTTTACTTTCCCGCTCATTCTGACTAGTCACGTCATCCATGCTTTCTTAGCTGCTTCATCAGTAACACTGGTACAGACTTCTGAATTTATTTTGTATGCAAAACTCATCCTTATCTCCCCTACAGGAGCCGATCTTATTTGATAGCTCCCAGACGAGAAAGGATCTGACCTCAGGGTTGGTAAATTACCTGGGGAAAGGGAGAAACATGTTGGAGACTGAGCTCCCAACCCTGAGATCTGCTCGCAAGAGAGCTTTGCAGACAAGAGAAGAGAAAGTCCTCTCCACTGGAAATGCAGAAGTCCTCTTCACTGATTTTGCATGATAAAATGTTAGTTCCCCCAAGTGCAGTGAATATCATTTTTGGATGAGCCCACTCAGTCTGTTATCTTCGACCCCAGATTAGACAACAACAATAATATAACAGACATACTCAAGGATACTGGCCATGCGACACGTGTGCTTCATCTCCCAGCACTAGCACTGATAAGAGGAATTATATGCCAATCAAACACACCGCAGCGGCCAGTTTAAAGGTTCCAGAACTCACTTATTCTTTGAAACGTGCCCAGCTTCCATCAGATCTCTCAGGAAGGCAGAGCATGTTACTGCTGTCTGAGTAGCAGAGCTCTGGAACATTAAACTGGCCGCTGCAGCGTGTTTGATTGGCATATAGTTCCTCTTATCAGAGCTAGTGCTGGGAGATGAAGCACACGTGTCGCATGGTTCAGTGTCCTCGAGTATGTCTGTTATATTATTGTTGTTGTCTGATCTGGTGTCGGAGATAACCGACTGAGTGGGCTCATCTAAAAATGATATTCACTGCACTTGGGGGAACTAACATCTCATCATTCAAAATCAGATACTCCTTCTTGCTGCTCTTCTTTCTGCAGCTTCTTCTTCCTGGTCCTCTCCTCTCTCAACTTCGTTTCCTGCTTTCTCTTCTCGGCTTTCTTTTGTCTCCCCGTTTCCAACCTGTCCACAGACATCATCATCCCGGACTTCTCACCCTTCTTGGTCCGATTTCTGTAAATCCACTCCAGCTCCAACACTGGGAGCTTCTCCTGCTTGGGACAGCTACAGTTGATGTGGAATCCAGGACAGGAAGAGAAGCAGACTCCAAGACATGGCTCAATCACACACTGGCATACTGTGATGTCGAGCAATGTGTCAAGTTTATAATCAAATCGACTGATCTGATCTTTATTTGTGATCCCGTGTCTGATGATATCTCCGGCCTGGACCCAAGCATCCATTAGACTCTTCTTGATTGCACGAGATTTCACTGTTACTTGGGGCATGAACTGTGAGTTAGACTCGACCACAGTATGATGACATCCCTCACTACTGTGTTCATTATCACACTCATATTAACACTTCTAGGATCCTTTCCAGTGGAGAGAACTTTCTCATCTCATGTCTGCAAAGCTCTCTTGCGAGCAGATCTCAGGGTTGGGAGCTCAGTCTCCAACATGTCTCTCATTTCCCCAGGTAATTTACCAACCCTGAGGTCAGGTCCTTTCTCGTCTGGGGAGCTATCAAATAAGATTGGTTCCTGTAGGGGAGATAAGGATGAGTTTTGCATACAAAATAAATTCAAGTCTGTACCGTTGTTACTGATGAAGCAACTAAGAAAGCATGGATGACGTGACTAGTCAAAATAGGGGATGAGGTGGCTTAGTGGATAGCACCCTTGTCTTCTAAGCCACCGGTCCCGGGTTCAAGTCCCGGCGGAGCCTCTGAATAAGTCGATCTGATCCCCAAAATCCCTTCCAACAGGGTGAGAGTTGGCGACGCCGTATGACCCTGGCAGTTGGTGCGTCGTTAAACCCCAACAATTATTATTGACTAGTCAGAATGAGCGGGAAAGTAAACACAATAGTTATATCATGGCGATTTGTTTAATCAAGTCTGCTAAATGTGTAGATATACCTAAGCTTTACGAAGCTCAGGTTCTGAACACGGTGCAATTTCGCCGCCTTTTATCCATTCTTCTCGCGTTCAGATTTTATCGAGTGCACGTGCCAGGGATGGATCGAGGGGGAAGCAACCTGGTCATGCCCCTGAACGCAGTCACATATTACCCAGTTTTAGCAGATTTAAACATATTTTTATAAACAAGTGGGGTTTTTTCATTATGTGTCCAGGATCCCCCTCCCCCATAGGTACACTAGAAACGCCCCTGGCACGTGCAACCTGAATTGGTGGCCTGCATGGCTGAACTTGATAGCTCGCGATCGCTCGAAAGCTGACGCTGCCTTCGAGAGCCGGCATTATCCCATAACTTCTCTACCCATAACTTCAAAAACACATATGCTCGTTTTTGCGACCTTTTAAGTAATTTGTGACAAAAATGTATTTGGAGAAAGTTTCTTAGAATTGAATTTCGCATAATAAAATCGTAGTACCGAGTTAAAAAATGGAAATTTTATTTTTCTCATGAGTATGACCCACCCTAAATTGAACAATCCCAACCATATATAATAAATAAAAATGGAATGCACCAGAGGTGTGGATTTACACCTCTGGTGTAGGTGCTCGGGCACCCGTGCCCGAGCACCTACAATGACACATCGAATTAGTCTTAAAATACATATTATATGTGTTTATTTCTCATGTAAGGACTTAAGGTTGGTTTTGTGCAGTTCAGCACACCTGTGAGAATTGTAAAATTTGTACAATGTTTCCCTTTCAATAGGTCGGTTATTGACATGCTTTTAAATAATGTACCCCCAATAATTTTTGTCGAACTTATATTTATTCTCTTTCTACGCTGTATTATGCTACTTCTACGCTGCTAGCGTAAGTTACACCTTTTATGAAATGGCACCCGGAGGAGACCCACGCCGGATAGTCGGCAGCCGGAATCGGCCGCAGAGGCACCGTCTGCATTTTCGAAGACAGGATCGAACGATATCGGCTAGCAGCGATCACGCGTCATCAAGACTGGTTCTTGGCATGAGGAGGATTGCTCTATATCACACTATTGTACAGTAGAGTTGCTCAGATTGCAACTTTTGGTGAAAAGTATACGGGCTCAGGGCTAATGTGATTCTCCAAAGGATTGCGAGTTCAATGATACCATTTTTATCAACATTTGAGGTGGTCTAGGGGTTCCGCAAACGGCTTGAAGTTGGGACGTTTTTCCGTTCCATTCAGCCCTATGTAAGCCATAGCGCAACGTTTTACCGCGGTGGTTACTAGCGTTCTTAGGCATGATGCTTGGTTTTTCGGGCTTATTATGGCAAATGATGATTGTTAGTAATGTTGAGATGGGCATTTTTCACATGAGGGGACATCAGTGGAAACAAAGGGGGGGGTAAGGGGGCCCAAGCACCCCACTCCGAAATAAAAATGCCTTTAGCAGCTACATACTCGGGGTATGTTAATTGCAATGACGGGGGAGGCTTCGAGCCCTGAACCCCCGTAACACCCCCTCCCCTCGAAAATCTCCGTTACCCCCAAACCTCCCGGAAACACTCCCTACCCTCGAAGAATGGAAATGTTAACAAAATACGTCTCCGCAGATCACTACTTGGGAGGGGCAGGAAGAGTAGTCATGGGAGACTAGGGTGGGGTTCGTGAAAAAACCTGCTCAAAACCAGGCATTGACGGATGTCAACTTCATATCACGCTGCAAAATAATCTGAAGTAATCGAAGCAGACATTGTATTTCTGTCGGTTTGCATGATTTTTCATCATCAACCTGAATTTACAGCAATTGGCTCGTCCACAGTTCCTCCGCCATATCCTTTCTACGGTCACTGTCTAGAGCAATCCGAGAGAACGCTTGTCGAATGAGGTGATCCTCTTGCGGTGGTCCTCAACAGCCTGCAGGAGCCATTGGAGCTCCTGCTTGTTCTTTGTAGCCTGAATGAAGCGTTAAATCATAGCGACACCTCTCTCAGTCGTATCATTGGTGACCCGTAGATCTTTAATGAACTGCTGGTACGCCTCAACCCCGGATCTTCTTTCCACTCTGTCACCGGCTGGTGGAGCCAGAGATGTGGGTCGATTTCCAGCAGCCGGAAAACGAGCCAGGACCAAGTGGACAGTCGACCAAGTGGACAGTGTGGTGCTCTGCTCGATAGTGGGTGCTACACTTTCGTCGCCCTCGTCTGCTGACTCCGTCTCATCGAGATGTCTTAGCAAGGCCATGGCGATATCAGTTTGCTCGTCGGCGCTAACTGACTGACTTATCTACTTCAGCAAGATGAAGGTGTTCGCCAGCAGGGATGCGGAGCAGGAGCCGGAGCCGGTCGGAGCCGACCATTCTGCCCGGAGCCGGAGCCGCTGAAACACTTTTGATTGGAGCCGGAGCCAGAGCCGTCAAAAAGGGTCCAGCTCCGGCTCCCAAAGAGCTCTAAAATAACCGAAAATTAAACGCGAAATGGTCACACTTTACCTCGTGAGATGTCGCATGGAAACACTTTTATTCCCCTGAAATATTATATTTTATCAACATGTTATGTATATCGAGATTAGTGAAATATTGCAACTAGGGTGTTCCGTAAACAGTCTCACTCTCGGGCAGGGGATGCGCTCCGGCCATTTAGCATGGGCAGAAATTGGCAACAAATGAAAGCAATGGCGGACACTGGCGGATCAATGGAGAGGGGGGCAAAAAGGGATTTGCCGCCCAAACCACCCAATTTTTGGCGATTTTTGCCGATTTAAAAAAAAACATGTTTTTCACGATTTACCCCATACCGTCGGCCTGTATCCACCCCTGTTGGCAGACGCAGGGGAGGCCATTCCGGCCACGGCTCCCCCAAAGCCCTGGAAGGGGGGCAGACTATCTTTTGACTCCCCAAAGGTCGAATAAATTTTTGGAAAAAGGTGCTTACACTAGGTCTGTCGAGCAATAAAATATTTGCTCCCATCCCATCCCACCCCCCCCCCAGGAGAGCTATCATGCACTCGCAGAAGTAGTTTATACTAGGTCTGTCGAGAACCGAGGGCAAAAGGCGGAGAAAACAGCATCCTCGTCACTCGATGTGGCACTAGCCGACTTAAAAACCTGGGTGGCCTAAAGGGGGCGACCTAGGGCTGCCCATTTTACTGACACCCCCCAGGTTTGCAAAATAGTCCACCAGATTCCCATTATTTGGGCTCAATGCTACTCAGAAGTGGTTTTGGTTTCCTCGAGACTCAAAAACTGGCCATGCGCAGCGGAGTTGAACATAGCTCCCATATCGTACCATTACACAGTGATGCAGGAGTCCAGAAGAAAACGGGGTGGAACCTCTAGCTCAGAAACCAATTGCGATAGAACGATAGTTTTTGCTTCAAATGAAGGCTTTCTATCGGGTGGTTTTGGCTTACGACAAGTGGCCGTTTGGTGATGTCAGTAAAATAATTGTGTATTAGTGATAACCACTTTTGATTGAGAACCTATGATGATAGAGTGATGATTTTTCTTCAATTGAAAACTGCTGGTCAAATGGTTTCAATCAAAACACAAAGTATCAATTTTCGAATTCCAGATTTCGACAACTTACATATAATGAAGTGGTGTTATAAAATGTCGCTACACATTGGTAATACCATAGGCGGATCCAGGGGAGGGACAAAGAAGGACAGGTGCTCTTAGGGCTGCCCATTTTACTTGCACCCCCAGGTTTGCAAAATAGTCCACCAGATTCCCATTATTTGGCCTAATTGCTACTCAAAACTGGTTTGGTTTTCTTCGGGACTAAAAAAACTGACCATACGCAGCGAGAGTGAACATCTCCCCTATTTCCCACTTACACCCCAATCTAGACCATGAAATCTATAAACTATCAAATATATCTATCAAAAAGACTAGTGCTTTTATACACACGCCTCATTTGTTGCACTTTATTGAGTACGAATGCGACAAGAAGCTTCACGTGAAACACAGTATCAAGTCACAGTCATTCACAAGAGGCATTGATGATTCTCCCTTCACAATACCTCCAAGCCGCCGACGCCACCAGCACCGCCGGCCTAGATTCTCAGTTGAGATCTCAAATGTTTAATACGGTGCAAACCTTTGAACTTCAACTACCAGTAGTTTTTATTGGTCAGTGGCTTCTTGGTGAAGCTGACATATACTTTCCAGAAAATCTCCATACCCTGCAGCAGTTTTTTTCTTCTGAGCCTGTCTTTCCTGAAGAATTTGGCTGTATTTTGTGATGGTGCAGCAGCACCTCTCGCATGTCGGTGGTCACTTTCACATTCCGCACAAACTCTTCAGTTTCCTTGTACTGATGGTTCTCGCCTCAGAGTTCGGAATTCCTCGCCAGTCACTTGTGGTCGACTCCAAGGATGGCAAAAAGCATAAAGGATTTGGGATTACTCAGGTCGGCTAGTTCGGTCTTGGAGGTGAGCTCTTTAAAGATGGGCCTCTCGAGGGAGTGCTGCTCAGGGCAAGTGTTAGGCAAGCACGAATGGTACACCGCCGAGCCAACCAGCATCCTCGCCCACAACCCGCTCTGCAGCACTCCTTCGAGAAGCCCAGCTCCATGGACCTCACCTCCAAGACCGAACTGAACGAAGATACCTTCACTTACGGTATCTTGGGTACAAAAGTAATCCATCGAGAAGCCCAGCTCTATGGACCTCGCCTCCATGACCGAACTGACCGACCTGTGCGGCTCCAACTCATACATACTCTTCACTATCTTCAAAGTCGATCGCAAGTGGCTGGTGAGGGGTTCCGAACTGTGGGGCGAGGACCAGCAATAAAAGGAAACAGAGGAGAGGTGCTGCGGTACCATCACAAACTACAGCAAGATTCTTACCGAGGAAGACAAACACAGAAAAAAAACTGCTGAAGGATGTGGAGAAATTCCAGAAGGTGCATCGCAACTTTATTAAGACCGCATTGAACAACAAAAACTACTGGTAGTTGACAAAGATTTACACCGTATGAGATGTGATCTGAGATAAGATCATCGTATGACACATTATATCTAAACAGAGAATCTAGGCCGGTGGTGTCGGTGGCGTCGGCGGCTTGGAGGTGTTGTGAAGGGAGGATCATCACTGCTTCTTGCTAATGACAGTGACTTGGTATTGTGTTACACTTGAAGCTTCATTCGTACTCTATGAAGCGCAGTAAGTGAGTGTGTCTATTAAATCGATAGTCTTCTTGCTAGATATATTTGATAGTTCATAAGCTTCATGGTCTAGTATGGAGTATTGCGTAGTGATGCAGCGGGCCTAAACAACAGGATGAAGCCCTTAAAAGTGACTTCTTAGAAATATCAAATGGATTTGATACCTTTAAGAATTCATTTGAACATGGGAAACCTTATAAACCACGTTCAAAACCAAGGAACATGGCACTAGTTGCGTTGTCAATGTGCTCCAAATCAAACACTTTTCCGTATAAATCTAGTTTTATTTATATAGTTTTGCTCAGCTTATTGCTCTTAGTCGAATTTTCGGTTTGAAGTGACTTAAACTGAAAATGATCGGCAGCAAAAAAATTGTGGTGTTTTCATGCGTGACCAAAGCGTGATTTAACGAAAACCTGAATTCAAAACACGAGTATGTTTTGTGTTTGTTCGAACCATTGAATGATAAGCCTTCTAGTTTATTAAAATTGATGTTCTATCATTATAAGCTCTTGATTAAAAAGGACCATTACCCATAGGTGGATCCAGAATCACTAATCAGTGGGGGGGGCACCTTGCTAGGGTAGGAGGGTACCATCCAGATCAAGGGGGCACCACTTTTGGCCGAAAAAATCTTACCAGTCTGGTGCCAAATCCTATCGCGAGACGCTGATTTTCGCTTCGAGGGGGTGGGTGGTGGGTTAGGAAGCGACAAATTTCAGGGGGCGTCATCGGCCCTTCAAAGGAGCGTTGTGACTGTTTTAGGGGGCACCGAGAATGGGTTGGGGAAGGGCACCCGTCCCTCTTTGCCCCCCTGGATCTGCCTATGGCATTACCAACATGAAGTGACATTTTATGACATCACTATATTATAATTTGTCAAAATGTGGAATCGCAAATTTATACTTTGTGTTTTGATTTAAACCATTTGACCATCAGTTTATTGAAGAAAAAATCATCATTCTATCGTCATAGGTTCTCAATCAAAAGTGATTATCACCAATACACAATTATGATATTTTACTGACATCACTAAACGGCCATTTGTCGTAAACCTAATATCGAAAACCAACATTGCGCGTGCTTGCTTGAACCACCCGATAGAAGGCCTTCATTTGAAGCAAAAATCATCGTTCTATCGCAATTGGTTTTTGAGCTAGATGTTCAACCCAGTTTTCTTCTGGCCTCCTGCATCAGTACGATACATGAATGTTCAACCCCGCTGCGCATGGCCAGTTTTCGAGTCTCGAGGAAACCAAAACCAGTTTTGAGTAGCTTTTAGCCCAAATAATGGGAATCTGGTGGACTATTTTGCAAACCTGGGGGTGCCAGTAAAATGGGCAGCCCTAGCCGGGCGAACGTATGGAACATCTTAGATAGATATCCAGCCATCATCCAGCCGGCTAACCTGGTAATGGCCGCGCTACCAGTTACTCAGGTGTCCGTGGAGAGGTTGTTCTCCGCGATGAAGCTACTGCTTACTGATCTCAGGTCCAGAATAAGAGCAAACATATTGGAGGCAATGTTGCTGCTCCGCTCCAACCGCGATTGGGCGGTGTAGTGAGCGAACCAGTTGCTGGGCCTTGGGCAGTAGAGTGGTTGGTTTCGATTTTTCTCGAAAAGGAATGATGCCATCAGCCTATCTGATGTGTTTTTCGATGTTGAACACTGTTAGCTCATCGAAGTTTTTCTTTGCGGGCCGTCCAAGCTTTACTTGATCGTTGTATCTTTAATTTTTTAAGCGGGTTTGCGGGCATGTCTGACCCATATTTCTGTTTGCCATACGAATACACTGCAGTGTAGGTTGGTCCAGTTTTGAGGTTCACTGGCCTTTGGCATCTGGTCAAGAGCGTTCGTTCATCCAGTCGCCATTTTTCATTCGTACAAATACATAATCACTTTGTATTTGATGGACTTTCACGCCCTTGAGAACGTGTCGATCACATTTTGGATATAGGTACATTGCCGTAGCCAAAACCGGAGCCGGTCGGAGCCGACTATTTTGCCCGGAGCCGGAGCCGTTAGGACACTTGAGCCCGGAGCCGGAGCCGGAGCCAAAATCATAACCCCGGACCGGAGCCATCCACATTCTTATCGGCTCCGCATCCCTGTTCGCCAGTCAGAGGGAGTACGGCCCATAAGAGACAGCGAGACTGCACAGGGTCTGCCTCTTCATCTGCCTGCTGTACGTTCCGGCCTGGCTCACGGCTCCGCTGGCCGCGGAAGCTGCTCACAACGACCTCCGACTCGATCACAACCTACTGCGCTTCCGAGTACTCGACAAGGTCGTAGCTGATGCGGCTCTGCATAAAATGCGCCGACATCTGTCCTACCCTGAAGCCAGGAACGGTGGTGTTCAGTCTCGCCTCCCAGTCAGTCAGCGCCGACGAGCGAGCTGATATCGTCATGGCCTTGCAGATCAGCAGACGATCGTCAGCAGATCGTTGTCAGCAGACGAGGGCGACGAAAGTGTAGCACCCACTATCAAGCAGAGCCCCACACTGTCCACTTGGTCGATGAGCGGTCCTGGCTCGTTTTCCGGCTGCTGGAAATCGACCCACAGCTCTGGCTCCACCAGCCGGTGACAGAGTGGAAAGAAGGTCCAGAGTTCTAGGCGTACCAGCAGTTCATTAAAGATCTATGGGTCACCAATGATACGGCTGAGAGAGGCGTCGCTATAATTCAACGCTTCATTCAGGCTATAAAGAACAAGCAAGAGCTCCAATGGTTCCTACAGGCTGTTGAGGACCACCGCAAGAGGATCACCTCATTCGGCAAGCGTTCTCTCGGATTGCTCTAGACAGTGACCGTAGAAAGGATATGGCGGAGGAACTGTGGACGAGCCAATTGCTGTAAATTCAGGTTGATGATGAAAAATTATGCAAACTGACAGAAATATAATGTATGCTTCGATTACTTCAGATTATTTTGCAGCGTGATATGAATCTGACACCCGTCAATGCCTGCTTTTGAACACGAGCCGCACCCTAGTCTCCCATGATTATTATTCCTCCCCCTCCCAAGTAGCGATCTGCGGAGCCATATTTTGTTAACATTTTCATTCTTCGAGGGTAGGGGGTAGTTCCCGGAGGTTTGGGGGGGTAACGGAGATTTTCGAGGAGAGTGTTACGGGGGTTCAGGGCTCGAAGCTTTCCCCCGTCATTGCAATTAACATACCCCAGGTATATAGCTGCTAAAGGCATTTTTATTTCGGGTGGGGGCTTGGACTCCCTTACCCCCCCTTTTTCGACTGATGTCCCCTCATCTGAAAAATTTCCATCTCAGCATTACTATTAATCATCATTTGCCATAATAAGCCCGAAAACCAAGCAACATGCCTAAGAACACCAAAAACCACCGCGGTAAAACGGTACGCTATGGCTTACATAGGGCTGAATGGAACGGAAAAACGTTCCAACTTCAAGCCTTGCTGGAACGCAGAGACGGCACACGCCAAAGCTCAAATGAAAAAAGCCCGCAAGGCATATGAGAGGAGAGCACACAGCCCTACTCGATGCGCCCTTCGGGCACCAAAAGAACACTTTCAAAACACGTGCAAGCGGGTTAAAAAGAACAGTTTCAACTGTTTGTCTCCAAATTCAACCGCTTCACTCCCATTCCTCAAGTCTGGAAAACCATCAGAGCTTTCTCTGCAAAACGACCACCCCGTGGACCTTTCCCTCAACACAAAATAGCTGGCCAGCACATCACAGAACCTAAGGAAGTCATGGACAAATTTGCTGATCATTACGTCAGTGTCGCAGCTAATAATTCATACAGCCAGCGCTCCAAAGACCAGGCAGAATGGTGCAAAAAACGCACGTTCATCAATTCTGGTAACCGAGATTACTACAATGTACCATTTACAATGAGCGAGCTAAATTACGCCATTAGCAAGTGTGGAAACACTGCAGTGGGCCCTGATGAAATTCACTACACTTTCTTTAGGCACCTCAGCCAGACAAGACTAAAATACCTGCTTTCGGCCATTAATAAAATGGTTCTTAGCGACTCTTTCCCCACAACGTGCCGAGAGAGTATCATCATTCCCCTTCCAAAACCTGGCAAAGATAAAACGGACCCAAAAGGCCAGGGGCGCCGCCACGGAATTTTCGCAGGGGGGACAGACCCGGGCTGGTGCTGACCGGGGAGGCGAATTTTGAGCATATTCGGTAACTGACTTTCTAAATTGCTTCCAAATACTTACAAAATAAGTTCTCCATGTTCTCCAATAAAGGGTGCCCATCTCTGTCTGAACTTAGAAATCAACCCATTTTGATTAGCGCTGTGTTGTTCCATTTTGAAACTTTTAACAACAGTTTTCAAAAATGCATCGATTCTGATTTGGCCGCCGCTGAAATACTGATTGGCAATGTATTGTTTACCAATTAATACGATGAAATTCACTATGTCTAAGGTCAACAGGGATCCAAACAGTACATTGTTAACGTTGATTACTAACTTGTTGGGAGCTGGAAGTTTCTCATTTATTCTCATAGCCATTGCATTCCAGAAGTTTTGAACATCATTGCATTCCAAGAAGATATGCTGCATTGTTTCAACTTCACCACAATTGCTACAAAACGGATCAGTTACAACGTTCCTAATACACAAGTAGCGTCTAGTAGGAAAATATCTATGTGTTAGTCTAAATTGCAAAGACTGTAATTTTGTCGAGTTAGTTATTTTGAAAGGCATTATAAAGATTTTTGCCAATCTTCACCAAAATCAATTCCTTCAGTTTGCCATTTTCTTTGAGCGTTGGGGGTAAGGTTTTCCAGCCACTTAATGGAAATACTTTTGGGTTTTAAATGTTTTAAATTAATATCCTCCCCTTCCATATTGATTAAATATCCCATCACCCGTTCTTCTGGTTCCAATGCCACTGTTCCTCTTATCATCCCTTTCCATACCCGTGGTATTGCTCGGTTCCAGGCGTAATAGGTCAAAGGATCAACTCTTGTCGCTGGATAACGTTCTTTAAATTGCTCGAAACTCATATAAAGCCCCTGATTGTCAAATAAATCGTCGATCAAATGCAAACCAGTTTCATATACCCTACTGCAGAACAGGGGCTGTCCTCCTATGCGTATTGCTGAATTATTCCAAAGACACTGTCTTCGCACTTCCTTGCCGTTTTGGGGCTCTTTGATAGGTAAGGCTTCTCGTATCCACTTTAACATTTCCTTGTAAAATAATGGTATTTTTGTGAATTAGTCCAGTTATCTCCGTAATTCATGTGCAAAATGTGTTCGAACTTGATTTTCAACCTAGCCTGTAAAATTTTAGAACAAGGTGCATCAATGTTTGTTAGAATTTTCCCCAGCCACGATACACGCATCGCTTTGTACATGTTGATTACATTCGGAACGTTCAAGCCCCCTTTTTCAACAGTCTGGTATAGGGTATTCCTAGAAACTTTTGGTGGGCGACCTCTCCATATGAACTTCATGATCTTGCTTTGAATTGCCACTAAGTGCTTTTTATCAATTCGCGCAGCCGAAATAATATATATCAACTGGGAGACAACGAGAGATTTTGCTATTGTTATCTTACCCTTCAATGAAAGGTCCCTCTGAGACCATTGATTCAATGTATTTTGTATTTTGTGATTAACATGTCCAATGTTTTCTTCCTCGCAGTTATGTAAGGCACTAAACTCCATCCCGAGTACTTTAACCTTAGCACTCGGCGGTAGGCCGCAAATGGGATGTTGACATCTCTTCTCTTTGCCTAACCACATAAATTGACTTTTTGCCAAGTTAAGTTTCAGCCCAGAACACACTCCAAATTCTTGTATGATTTTCAATGCCTCATTACCTGAATCTGCATCCTTTGAAAAAGGGTTGTGTCATCTATGTACTGCGATATCTTAACCTCTTGTCCCGATATCGTAATTCCTTTAATGGACGGTGTGTTACGGATTTTAATCGCGAGTATTTCAACAACCATACAAAAAATTAAAGCTGAGGCTGGACAGCCTTGTTGAAGTCCTCTTGAAGGTTTGAACCACTGGGAGGTATAACCATTGTTAATGACAGTCAACTCTGTGTCGGTATGCAATATCTTAACCCATTCAATGAAATTTGGGCCAAAATTGAAGTTGGCCAGAACGTCATATATAAAATTATGCTCGACAGTGTTAAACGCGTTTTGAAAATCCAGAGCCATCAGTATCCCGCCCAATCGATCTGTTTCGCAGTACTCTATAACATCTGCGATTGTTCGGACATTCATTCCAATATATCTTCCGCGTATTGAACCCGTTTGGTCTGATGCTACTAAATTAGATATAACCTGCATGATCCTATTCGCCAGCACCTTAGCTGCTATCTTGTACACAATGTCAAGCAAGCATATCGCGCGCTTATTTTTCAATAATTTTTGATCTCCTTTTTTGGAATCAATGTGATTACCCCTCTTCGTTGGGTAACGAAAAACTGTCTATTTTCTTTCACTTGTCTAAGGTAACTCATAACAATTGTTTCTAAATCTGACCAAAAAAACTGTATAAATTCTTTCGAAAACCCGGAAACTGATGGGGACTTATTATTCATCATCGAATCCAGTGCTACTTTACACTCTGCACTCGTGAAAGGCTCGTCACAAATATCTCTATCACTTTGATTGAGTCGAGGGATTTCTATTGAGCCAAGAAACTCACTAACCATTGATTTATCCTCATTATTTTGACTACCATCACTTCTGGAATAAAGCTTGCTGAAATAATTCTTACAGTAGTTTAGGATATCATTGTTGCCTGTTATAAACTGGTTGTTTTCAGATTGTAGCACATTAATTTCCTTTTGGGTACCTCGAACTTTATTTAGATTAAAGAAGTAGCGAGTAGGTTTTTCACCCTCTTCAATCTATCTAGCTCCTGAATAAATCATTGCCCGCTTACCCTTTTCTTGTTCTATATCATTTATCAAACTTTTAAGGTCCTGATACTCTTCTATTAACTCAATGCTTGTTTGTGAGTTCATTTTGGCTTCGCATTCCTCTAGTAGCTTTATATACTTTGAATTCTCATCGCGCCTCTGTCTATTTTTTTCTTTCCATCTTCTAATGCTCATAACTCTAATTTTACTCAGAAGTATATCTAGTGTTAATCCCCAATCGGAGATAACAGAGTAATCTTGACATCTTGTGGCTGCTTTCTGTATTTCTACCTTAGCTAAATTGACAAACGGCTCGTCACGAAGAAGATCGTTTCGAAAACGAAATAGCCCCGGTCCACGCTCAGATGAGACAACTTCTATTTCTGTTGTCATTAACGAATGATCGCTAAGGATGGACGACTTAATATTTATATTTCTTATTACATGGTTATCTATAAAATGTTTACTTGCTATTATATAGTCAATTCTGGATTGTTGCAATGGATTGAAACGCCTCCAAGTATATCTCACCAGGTCAGGATTTTTATTCCGCCAAAGGTCTATTAAACTTTGTTCACTCATTAAATCAGTCAAAACTTTAGCAGCTACTGTCATGCGGAAGTTCCTATTGGATGTATCCCGATGCGTCAGGTGAACGTTCAAGTCCCCACAAATGAGTATATGACACTTTGCTATCTCGGACATGGCCTCAATTTTCTCTTTTAACCGATTGAAAAAATCTACTTGTAAGTTATTACGATTTTTGCTCGGTGCGTATGCAGCAACTAACTTAACTTTGCATTTGTCATATTGAATATCAGCTACTATAAGTCTTCCATCATTTGACGCATATTCGAGCTTAGCTATGCCAATCCCCTGGTGAGATTTAGGTATCAGGACTGCTACCCCACTTTCATTTACACTTGCACCATGTGAAAAAATATTTGCGAACCCCACTCCGACTGCCAGAAGGGCATATCGCGGGGACAAGAATGGGTTTCTTGAAGTACCGCTAAATAGTTCGGATACTGCGTATGCAGAAACCTAAATACCGCCCGTCTGTTTGATGCCTCCCGCAATCCCTCGGCGTTAAATGTAAGAACCTTTAAATCAGGCATATCCCTTCGAGGTAATGTTTAACTAATTGTTGCCTATCCATTTAATTATATCAAAGGTGCCCACAAACGCAAGAATATATCAGAAATAGTCGCCTTGCGGTGATGACTGATGGGTACCCTTTTTTAATCATGAAGCGTAAACTTGCACATGATAGGTTATGGATAAATATATCAATTAGCTCAATCCAACTAACACCGACAACCTGTTGATCACGCATTATACGTCTGCGATCCTGAATTGGTGAAAGCTGCTCCCCACCCTTCCCCACATGCCCCAACCTCCCCCCCCAACATGACACGCCACACCAAGCCGGAAGAGCCGAAACCCTGAGCCCACTCGTCGCGGGGCGCGAGCCCTATGGCGGTAAGCTATAGTAATAATCGTCATCCATGAATATTCTGTTGAATGCATACAATACAACCCCTATGGAACATCTTTTAGGTGCCTCTTAATGCCTGGATAATTATGATGGCAAAGAAAGCCCAATAACAAAACGCGACAACTCACGACTCTATCTGGAAAGATCACCAGGCGCGACCAGGTGCAGCGACGGCCGCCCAGCCAGGACTCCTCGGGAATGATAACCTCGTAGTCGTGACAGAAGTGTCCACGTTGTGGTGCGACCCCGCGAGACTGCACTGGCCGGGCGGCCGCCGTCTGGACCTGGCCACGCCGTCCTGCACCTCAAAACCTTATGATCCTTTCGATTCAGCCGAGCACAACTACCGTCGGACGCACCCGATTACGCCGACAGTCTCCGCTTCCCACGCTTTGATGAAGCAGCGATCGCAGACTCCCGGAGACCAGTAGGCGCTCGCCCTAGTTTACCGGGACCACCGGTGACTGGAGGGTGACGTGGTCCGCTCATCTCCCGCAGGAGAACGCTGGTCTACGCCCATCGCAGAGGTGACAGGCAAGTGGAGTCGGCCTCCACCGTTCCCGGCGGGGGCGCGGTTGCGTTCGTCTCCATGCCTGCGTTAGCGGTTCCTGGCGTCCCGGCTGCTCCAATTGTGTTGTCGTCGTGCATCGCTCCTTGCCCGTGCCGAGGCGGAACAATCTGACCGTGACCACCACGTCTTGCGTCCCGGCGACGACCACCCGCGCGACGCTCTGGCATCGACGGCAAGGTACCGCCAAGTATCTCCAGCATGTGTTGATAGTCCCTTACGCGAATATTTACACCTTTAGGGACTTTTCGGCAGTATACCTGCCCTCGACGGCTAAAGACTGAGGTCACTTTAGCGCCGTTTTCCTGACGTCTCGCAGCGAGGAGAGTCTGCAAAATCTGCTGCATCTCTGGGATCAGCGATTCGGCCACATACAGTGGCGCCATCTCTGGAGCCACGGTGGAACTTGTCCCACCGCGCGCCCGCCGTCCACCCTGAGCGTTCCGCGCGAACAGGGTGGACGCGAATATTCGGTAACTGACAGCATTAATGACCATTGACCCAAAAATGTTGGGGGGACGTCCCCTCCTGGTTGGCCAACAGGGGAACGCGTCCCCCCCGTCCCCCCCCGCTTTCGGCGCCCATGCAAAAGGCTATCGCCCAATTTCGCTTACTAGCTGTGCTACCAAGCTTGTTCAGCGCATGGTAAACGTTAGACTTCACGAGATTCTCGAAAATGAACTTGATGCTATGCAATCAGGCTTCCGGCGCGGGCGAGCCACCACTGACAATTTGGTGAAACTGGTCAGTGACATCCAAAATGGCTTCTACAGAAAGCAAGTGACAATAGCTGCATTCCTAGACATCAAATCGGCGTTCGATCGCGTACAAAGAGACACTCCTCTGTACAAATTAGGCAAGCTAGGAGTCCGCGGTCACCTTTTAAAATTTATTGAAAACTTCCTCAGGGACCGAAATTTCAAAGTCCGTTGTGACACCACATACTCCTACCTGGCAACCCAAGACCAAGGCACACCCCAGTGTAGCGTTCTGGCCCCCACCCTCTTTCTAGTGATAATTAATGATCTTTTCGCCAAAAAACTGCCGCCTGGAATAAATTACTCCCTATTTGCGGACGATGTCGTTATTTGGAAATCCTCTCCAATAGATACCAGGCGGCATAGTCAACCAGAATTCCAAAGTGCAACTATCCAATTGCAGGATAGCTTAAGCGACATCGAAACTTAGTGTAGTTCGATGGGTCTATTACTTTCGGCGGAAAAGTCATCAGTCATTATCTTTGCCAAGGCACATTACAGACACGACTCTCCACGGCTCCAAATCTCGGGTAAACCTATTGAATACACCAACAGCTTCAAATTCTTGGGCGTCACCCTTGATTCCCGATTGAGTTTTAATGAGCATATCATCAAAGTCATCTCTAGCTGTCGAAAGCGAGTCAACATCCTCCGCATGCTCGGCGGGACAGAGCATGGCGAGGATCGAAAAACCCTGCTCATGCTTTACAAGTCCCTGATCCGGCCCATTCTCGAACATAACTCGTTCATTTTTGACTCGACGAACAAGACCAATAAACTAAAGCTAGAGCGCATCCAAAATGCAAGTATCCGGGCAGCCACAGGCGCGCTCATAGAATTCCCCATCACCAGTCTGCTAGTTGATAGCGGACTATGCCCACTGCAAACAAGACGCAACGTCCAGCTTATTTCTTATTATATCAAGGTTCAGTCCACCGAAAAGCACCCGGCAAAACAATGTTTCGCCCATCCCAGACGAGCAAATAAAGTCACCCTACAGAAATGGCCTCCGTTTAAACTCAGAGTAGCCAAAACCCTGGAAACCCTAAATCTCGCACTCCCAGAAACAATAGGCAAATCCCCACTCTCCTGCTTCTGGACTCGAAAAGAGCCCAAAGTTGAATTTCTTTTCACTTCCCGTAAAGCGGACTTCACAGAGGAGGACGTCTCCCAGAAATTCCTAGAGTTCCGGTCTAATAACTCAGACTAGACTTCATATTCACAGACGGCTCTAAAATAGGTGAAAAAGTAGGCCTCGGCATCTGGGGGCAAAATATTTGCCTCCAGAAAAGACTTGCGGACAACTGCTCCATCTTTACAGCCGAAGCTGTTGCCATCCTAGATACAATAGCCATAATCCGAACCCAAAATATTAACTCAGCCGTCATCTGTTCAGACTCTAAATCTGTCCTGCAGGCTATCAGTAACGTAGTCAACCCCAGCCATCATGTAATAGCAGATACTCAGAAAGGTATCGATGATACCCCTGATGTCTCTTTTCTTTGGATCCCGGGCCACTGTAAAATTCAAGGGAATGAAAAGGCTGATGAACAGGCAAAAAAGTCCCTAGAACTCAGAGAGATCGCACCCCTAGTGTGGTCTGGAGATGATAGCAAAGCTCTCCTCCAGAACCATATCCGGAAGCAAGTTCAAAATGACTGGACCACTAACCACAGTGCCCACTTATTCTATATCAAGCCTAACATCGGCTACTGGTCCAGTTCTAACCAAGAGTCTTCGGCGCGTGGTTATCCTAACCAGACTCAGGAATGGACACACAAAATTAAATGCCTATTGGAACGCAAGCACCTGTGGTACCTGTGACGGAATGGAAAATCCCTATCACATACTCATCCATTGTTCCCAGCACAATACCCAAAGGCAACCCATGCTAGAGTACTGCCGAATCCAGAACATTCCAGTAGACTTAAAAACTCTGCTCGGAAATGAACATCCCGAGCTACTCGAAAAATTCTTCACATTTTATGGGATTCTGGGCTAACGAAGTTTCTATAAAAGCACCCCTGAAATATTTATGAAGGCAGGTACATAGTGTACCCCCAAACTACTACTTACCTGCTTTCTAACCAAGCATTAATGCCATAAGCGATGCCCTGCAAAATTTAAGCAATAGTTGCTTAACCCTAAAATAGTATATGCTATAATAGGCTAGTGCTAGGTTATCTTAGGCTAGCTTTGCAACCAACATAGGCTAAAGTAGGTCCCATCTCTTAACCGTAGTGATACCTTTCACTGCGGCTCTTAACTAACCACACCCATTATCATACTAATAATCTATCTATCCTCTCACATTTCTATTTTCCTCTGTGCGGCGGCTGCCCAGCCGGAGAGGGGAGCTGCGACTTCACCTCCGGGTTGCAGGGTAAATTCGCGGCACCCTGGCCAGGTGTTTAGCGCAGTTTCTTAAGTATGAAAATTATTGCTTTAACGGAGGATTTCGAGTAACGTAGACAAAGCGGACAATCAGTAGCTGACACACAAAATTCTAAATTCTAAACTTAAGGGTCTTCAACCACAGCGAAGCCAATCGTCCCTTCGCACTCTGCGGGTCCAAACTTCTAAAAGAAGTTTGCCATTGCCACGACCGTCCATTTGCAAGCTGAAAACATCTTGCAATCCATTACTTGAAATAACTCCCATTGCTTTGTAGACTAACGTAGCTTGCCCTCACGCAAAAATTATAAATTCTCCCACACACTTCTTTAGAGGCGGGCAAAGGTGCTATGCACAGAACGCCTTATAAAAAGCCTTAAGCCTAAAGTCAACTTCAAGCCGGTTGCGGAACCCTTAGACCATTTCAAATATTGATAAAAATGGTATCATTGAACTCGCAATCCTTTGGAGAACCATATTAGCCCTGAGTCCGTATACTTTCCAACAAAAGTTGCAATCTGAGCAACTCTAATTGTACAGTTTCGGTCAATAAAGGAAACAGTCAGTTCAGGATGTAAAACCCACTGTACTAACAGCAACACAGCAATACTCCGCACACATACCCGGCTAGTGTCCTATTTGGACGGCACTGCAGCGGCTGATATGAACAATGCCACACTACAGAATATAACAATGTAGCGATACAATACCTATGTCACAAGCCGTGCATGGTAAAAAAGCTAATAATGTGACCAAGCCATTCCTCCTTGTACCGCATTCAGCGGCGTTTTCGAATCCAAACAGAAGGTAAGCCGCATGGACTTTTTTTGGTTATATGGCATGAACACCAGATCCGGGAAAATAATAGCAGCTTGCAAGGCGCAGCGCATCTTGGGCTACAGCAGCATGTCACTGGTGAATACAATGCCCCTAAATCGGCATAGGTGTTTGCAGACACATCAGAGAATACAAATGAAAAGGGCGACAGCCCCGCAAAAGGCTGGTGACGGAAACTTTCAACAATGGAAGGAAGACGGCCGCGTGCCAAAAGCCACCGCAGAAGCCACCGCAAAATCCGTGAAACGGCCCCATTATGCCGGACTTCATATTCGTCCTAAGTTATTCATGGCAATGAACAACAGGTTGGTGCCCGTTTATGGCTCCAGTCGGCTAGTACGAACAATAAAACCAAAAACATTTGAGCCGTACACTAACATTGGGCCTTCAACAATGCATGGGATATTATATTGAAAAACATAGAAAATATTGACAAATGTAAAATATAAAATTAAGAAGTGTGATGGGCTGAGAATTTAGACCACACAAATTGTGACAACTTTCAACCAGATGGAAAGGAAGTAATCATGGTTTGAATTGGGGCCTTAGCGCCCTTTCTTTTCATTTTTAAGCTGTGCAGGAATTGAGCCCTGGGAGCTTTCGTGGTGAAATTAAACGTGCACTATTTTTTACGGAGAGTGGTAGTTGAGCAGCATTGGCCAAGAACTGAGATTTGGATTAAATCTCGCCCGGGAGACCATTACTAGACAGCCGTAGGGCAGCAGCAGCGACACTGGAGCCCCTCCGTTGCTCCAGAGCCCACTCCGGCCCAATCCCATACACTGAAGATGCACCGCTGTCTCCGTTCGCAGAGCAACGCTTCTACCCAATCTAGAGTCATTCTAGTACCGCCTGTCGCAGCATCGACTCCACTCAGGGGCGTAGCCAGGATTTCGCTCAGGGGCCGGCGCCCCTAAAAGGGCCCCTGGGACAGCGTCAAAAGTCCCTGATGGGTAAAAAGCGCCCTGCTTGATACAGAATCGCGTCCTTAGGGGCCCTCAGGGGGGGGCTGTCCCTGCCGACCCCCTTGGCTACGCCTCTGACTCCACTGATCGTTCATCGACGGAGCATGATCATCTACATCCATCCATTACCTCTTCAATGTCCGGTAAAACTGTAATCTGGTCTCCCTGTCCCTTGAAAAATCTAAGCGCCGGTTCCTGTGTGAGCTTATTCTTTTATTCGTCAAGGTCAAGGACAAGCGCTAAAATGTGTCCCCTCAGCTCAGCCCTACCACTAGCGAATGCAACCAATGATGACTCCCGCCAAGCGCATCACACCACAAGCCCCAATTCTATCGACTCACTTTGCGAGTCGTATATTGACTAGCTCTGTACAACGTCACCTGGTTCATTCATAAATTGGCTTTCGAATGACGCTCCTGGACGTAATGCACAAAATTACTGGGGCCTGCACCGAACGGAAATACTGAAGTAAAATTGTCAATCAGTCTGAGAAGCATCGTAGATGAGTCGACAACACTTCATCCAGAGCAGAAACTAAGTTACGGAGCCCATTAGCCTCGGTCATCGAAAGTGTTGGCACGTGGCGGATTTTTTGGAAACGCCAGGAGAGGGACTGACGTCTGGCGCGGCTGCTTCATATCCGGCGCATTTTTTAACTTCGCACAGGTTTTCAACGGATTTCAGTCGTTGTAAACTCGTTGCTGTGAAAGAGTGTGGTTATACGTGACGTTGGGTGGACGTGAATATTGAAGACTGGCGTTATTTTCTTGTTTGTTATAATCTTGGAAAGTTCAAAGAAGATGGAAAAGAGACGGATAACTATTAGATCCAATCAGAACTGCTGCGTTCCTCAGTGTGTATTAGGGGGCCTTTTGGCAACTTGTTCTTTAATGTTTCAGGACCAGTGGGTTTCTGATGTTCTCGGACCCGCTGATTTCGAATTTGACCTTGAAATTTTGAATTTCGAATTTGTTCAGCCCACCCCTGCGCCTTCAAGTTTTTGAAAAACAGAGAAAATGCAGGTTTTTGCATCCCCAAACAGCAATCACTGAGAATAGCAAAAAAAAATTTAATTCATCAGTTCAAAACTTCCTTACCTGCAGCTCTGCGCAAACTGCATGTTCATGGGGTTTCTTATGCCTAATTTATTGCGCCTCAAATTTTGCGATTTTTTACCTAATGGTGGTATACTGTGCCGCACGGCACCTTACGGCGCGTTACTCTCCGGGCAGTCCAGGAAGCATGCTGACTTAAAATGTGGTACTTTTACATTATTTTCCGCATGAATTCAATGAGGGATGCCAGTTTACATGGTTTTCCATTTCAAAAGGTGACAGGGGCGGATGTAAGCAATTATTTTCCGGGAGAAAATTAGCGAAAATAGTGAAAAATCCTTTATTTAGAAAGAAAATGAGGCAAATCGGCAAACCTTGGCGACCGACCGGTTTCGGTAGGTAGTGCCACTCTTGATTAGGGGATACCACGATATCAGAAAATTAGGCATTATGACAAGAACTGTAATTAAAAGGCATAAAAACAAAACATTGTCAGAGTACCTTTATTACTCGATAAAGAAAGACGACAGCCTTCCACTGTCATGAGCTACAGCCTGTCCGGAGAGGTGACCATACTAAAGCCCTGAGTTGGGTCTGTGTAAAGAAGCCGTTCAGGAAGGGTGGCTCCACATTGGGTGCATGGCATACCCTTTTTACGTTGCTGTGCAGCTCCATGTAGCTGGTCGCACACCTCTTGAGCTGCCCCGGCAGCACCTGGTAGCGCCGGACACAGGCACCATGCGCTCGGCCCTTCAACATTGGGCCTGTGCGCCGACCAGAGGAGCTGTCCACCGGCTGCTGGGAGGTGCTGGGAGAGCGCTGCCCGCTCTCAAAATCGACGCGCTACTCACTGCAGGAGGCGTTGGGTGTACGCGCTGGATAGGGACCGGCTTCATCTGCGCTTGTGTTAACCTCGCGCTCCGGGACGAGACGATCTTACTGACAGCTGCAGCTCTGATTTTCTGGACGTCGTCACCCAGCATCGCCAAAATGACGCTTTCCGTATGCGCCATGAGAGCGTCCCTCGCCACGCTATTCTGCACAACTGTCAGTGCGTCACGGGTCATGTACATACTTTCGCTGCAGCCGCAGCTCCTCTGCCAGGTGGCGCGCAGCGTGGACAGCGTCCCACTCGTGCTTGATTCGGACTGTCATTGGCACGTAGACACAGACCATGTACTGCACCAGTACCTGTATCTCAGGCGATGACTCAGCCCTGGACATGTATGTACAGACGCAGCAGGTGACTCTGGGCCGTGTACCACCGCGCCTGGTACGGTTTGCCGTGTGCCTTATGGGCGACAGCACTAGCATCCCCGTATCCCGTTTTTGCACAGAGGTACGCTAGCTTCAGGTCCCAGCTGAATAGGGCGAGAAATCTCTGGGGCAGTGCACTTGCTGCCAATCGCCAACTTCCCCAGAGTCAAGAGCGACTCAAGTCCCTACCTGGCGCGTTAAGTCAAGTCCCTATCTGGCGCGTACACCCAGCACCTCCTGCAATGAGCAGCACGTCGCTTCTGAGAGCGGGCAGCGCTCTCCCAGCACCTCCCAGCAGCCGGCGGACAGCTCCTCTGGTCGGCGCACAGGCCCAATGTTGAAGGGCCGAGCGCATGGTGCCTGTGTCCGGCGCTACCAGGTGCTGCCGGGGCAGCTCAAGAGGTGTGCGACCAGCTACATGGAGCTGCACAGCAACGTAAAAAGGGTCTGCCATGCACCCAATGTGGAGCCACCCTTCCTGAACGGCTTTACGCAGACCCAACTCAGGACTTTAGTCGGGTCATCTCTCCGGACAGGCATTCCGTGCCACACTCAGTCAATAGAGGGCCTTAAAACTGACAGCGAGTCAGTTGCCAGCGTGTGGTGCGCTGACAAGATGGCAAGGAGCTTAACAAGATACGTTTCGCTGCCGTCAGGGAAAATAGACGCGAGTGGTGCCCGGAGTCGATTCTGCTTCCGGTTCAGTCCTTGTCCCTGTAGCTCATGACAGTGGAAGGCTGTCGTCTTTCTTCATCGAGTAATAAAGGTACTCTGACAATGTTTTGTTTATATGCATTTTAATTACGGTTCTTGTCATAATACCTAATTTTCTGATATCGTGGTATCCCCTAATCAAGAGTGGCACCCCCTACCGAAACCGTTCGGTTGCCAAGGTTTGCCGATTTGCCTCATTTTCTTTCTAAATAAAGGATTTTTCACTATTTTCGCTAATTTTCTCCCGGAAAATAGTTGCTTACATCCGCCCCTGTCACCTTTTGAAATGGAAAACCATGTAAACTGGCAACCCTCGATGAATTCATGCGAAAAATAATGTAAAAGTACCACATTTTAAGTCAGCATGCTTCCTGGACTGCCCGGAGAGTAACGCGCCGTAAGGTGCCGTGCGGCACAGTATACCACCGTTAGGTAAAAAATCGCAAAATTTGAGGCGCAATAAATTAGGCATAAGAAACCCCATGAACATGCAGTTTGCGCAGAGCTGTAGGTAAGAAAGTTTTCTAACTGATGAATTAAATTTTATTTTGCTATTCTCAGAGATTGCTGTTTGGGGATGCAAAAACCTGCATTTTCTCTGTTTTTCGAAAACTTGAAGGCGCAGGGGCGGGCTGAGAAATTCGAAATTCAAAATTTCAAGGTCAAATTTGAAATCAGCGGGTCCGAGAACATCAGAAACCCACTGGTCCACAAATATTAAAGAAAAAGTTGCCAAAAGGCCCCCAAGTGTGTATCCTTCCGAAGAAAGTGTCGAAGTCTCAGCTTTCACAAGTTTCCTCAGGATAAGGTGCTGTCCAAGCAGTGGAAGTTGAAACTGAGAATTGGGAAGAAGATAGGCTCAAATTATGCTGTCTGTTGCAGACATTTTCAGCCATCTGACTTCCATTCACATCCACCTGGTAAGCGGCTGTGAGGCCAGTGTGCAAAGTATGACATTTTCGATGAGATCTCGTCGGTGCGAGTGCCCTTGGAGACAGCACCAAGTGGTGCGAATTTTATCAACCTAGTGCGAATTTGCGAGATTAGTGACACTTAAAGTAAACAAATAATGACTGAATGGCTATTAAGACACAGGAAAGGGCCTTATAAAAAGTCCTTAACTAACTGACTAATGACTGAGGTAGCATTGCATTGTAGGGGCAGGAATGGGTGCATTTTTTCCCTGGTATGTGGCAGATTGGTGCGAATTTTTGGAGGCTATTGGTGCGAGAATTTCAGATGGCTGGTGCGACTCGTCTACCATACTTTGCAGACTGGCTGTGAGGCAATCTCCAGTTCCGCTTATGCCTCCTTCCACTCCCTTGAGTCTGCTTCTAGCAGGAGTAAGCCTTTATCCTTGGGCCGTCATCATAGGCGGATCCAGGATTGCCGATCAGGGGCACCTTCCCGGGGGGCGGGGCGCCATTCTTGACCGGGAAACCCTATCGGATGGGAGCAAAACCCTATCGGTGGGAGCCGACCTTCGTATCCTGGGAGGGGGTGGGGGTGGGAAGCGAAATTTCAGGGGGCGTGGCCATTTCAGGGGGCGCCGAGGGTCGATGGGGGCACATACTCCCTTTGCCCCCTGGATCTGCCTATGGGGCATGTGCCCACTTTGCCGTCCCCCTGGATCCGCCTATGGCTGCATTCATTTTTAGCCCGGGAAACTGACATATTGAAATAATTCGGTAGATATACGCCTTTATTCGTTTCAAGCTGTCTGAAGTTCTAGTTTGAATGCACTATGGAAAATGCGTTTCCAAACATAAGCGTCGCCACCGGCAAAAAAGTGGGGGGGCAGCAAACTTCAACCTGATACTGACTAAAAACTTTGCTCCTTGGGACCAAAAACTCTTCGAATTTGGGCTCCTTACTGCCTTTCGCAGCCGCTGGTTATAAACCGCTGCCACATACCAGGCATAAACCACGTATAATTTACCGCTTACCATGCTATTCCCGGGCCCACAAACGTTGTCTACCTTTCGGAGTCCCTCTTTCGCGGCCATCTTGGATGGCACACTAGCGCCTCTGGTGAGCGTACCCGGGGTCAATAGGGTTGGAGGCGGATCGCCTATAGGCCAGGCCATCTAGAACCAGGAAATATTCAAAGGTTTCGTCAGCCAGTGTAAGCGAAGGCTCCAGTTAACGTCAGCCGTGGCTAGAGGTATATCACTCACGTGATAAAACCCGGCAAAGAAAGACAATACCGATGGCCTCGTTCCATGTTTCCTCGTTGCCCAGCCACGGTATATCTCATGATTTCCTCGAAAAACATTTTCGCAGCATGCTGAATACTTTTATCAAACCAAATGCAAACCATCAGGCCCACGCGCATGAGCCGAAGGGTGGGTGGTACCGGGTACCACCCCCCCTCACCAGCGCACCGTAAATCCACGTGTATTATCCCGACCAGACGCTGGCAATTTTTTCCTTATCCCGCTTACCACCAATCCGCTAATTTTGTTCACATGACTGGGATTAGCCATTTTTGAAGTTGTAGATGATGCTACGTACTAGAAGTCACCTTCCGTCCGGCTTTCATCAACGAACCGGATTTGCGATGGTGGTTGGCTTTTGGTGCTATTTGTGGTTAATTGGCATTACAATGGGGATGTATGCCATTCCGGAATGTAATGTTAAATATACAGTAGCCTGGTCCGGATTTAGGTTTTTTCTTCAGAAAGTAAAGGATCGTTGCTCATTAGATGCATTTTTTGGTGCTGATTACGATGCGCTCATCAGAAATGCAATTTTCGAAAAACTTTTGGTGGCCCACTCGAGTTGAAGGTTTTCCATTTTGCCCAATTTTCCACTTTTTGGCTCACCATCAACCCATATTACCAACGAGGTGCAAAAATTGCACTGGGTTGGTAGTTTGGTTCGTTGGTGTTCAATTCGCTTTGTTTTTTTGTTATAGCTTGCACACATAACGGTTATTTTTTGCTTATTATCTCCGCTTTTAGTTGAGTTTGCACTGGCTCTCCATAGATGGCGCTAGTGGCGTGACATTGTAAGTGAATACTGATTTCCTCGGGGACCGGGAATGTGAACAGCAACGTGAAAGGTGAGAAACAATTGCGAATTGGATTGTATAAACGCACTTAAAGAGCTGTCTTCAAGCAGCACTGAAGTTGTTAACACTGTTTCTCAGGTATTTCAAGCATGACATGTCCAAATCTGCTGCTGCTGCTGAAGTCCCCACCATAACCCTTTACCAATAGACGCAGGAACCGTGGGGGCTGTGGTGGTGGCTGTTGCACTCACCTTTCAGAGTGTGGCAGCAGCTCCAACCCCGCCCCCCCCAGTTTGAGCCGATTCTGGAACTTCTCTATTAACATTTAAGTGGTATGCCTAATCACCCCCGGCCATACCAACGCGGAAGCCCCTTCCTCCAACTTACACCTTTCCGCCGACTAAAATAGTATCTCCACGTATGCCTTCACCGACTGAATTCTTCCGTATTTGCGCCAAAAAGACTCTGCAGCAACCCTACTTTGACTGAAGTGCGAGGGTATCAGTTTTGAGGCTAGTGACCTGTAGCCTAGTCTTCTCTGACATATTTAGAGGTCGTTGTGGCCCAGAGGAGAATTATATGTTTTACTTATACGGATAGGATTGATAATTTTTAACGTTGTGGTCCAGCAGAAAAAATCGACCGGTTTGGCATTATGCAAACATTTTATTACAAACATGACATTGGTCACCAGGTTTTAAGGACCGAAGAAAATATGTTGTATGAAATGCTAAAATTTCCAACGACTTCCAACGACTATACATCTTGTACTAGTTGCATTGAATAATTCACATACCGGCATAATCCAAGTTCTACGTTATGTTCTCCTTGCAGTTTTATGTTTCCTCTGAACAAAATTCAACATGGACGGACGGTAATATTGGCAAAAAAAAAACAGAAGAGCTTGACCGTGAGTTTGGTATGTCATAGGGCACCTTGTTATGACAAGAATTGGACTCATAGAAGAGCAGAGCAAAGATAAGTGCCATATTCTTATGAAAGTATCAATAACAGGGTAACGGCTGAGATTATTGATGTATGTGCAAGCGTATCATTGCCTACACGTGCAAAACAGGCCGTGCTGAAGGAACTAAGAGGGCTTTAGAAAGAAAGAGAGACAAAAAGAAGCATGTAAACAGGTTTGGCAAGCGAGCTGCTACATCAACTGCTGCGATGGATTCGCTGATTGATATCAGCAGCCGAGAACGTGAGCCTGAACTAGTAGAAGACAGTGTATCTGGCCGACCAGCCGAGTGCCAGACGTATTCAGACAGGCAGCCTCGATCAGGAAACAACAGCGCGATGGCAGAGGAGAGCTCAGCGAGCGGGTCGAGCAGTCATGAGAGGAGCAGCCGTCACCTCCCCGAGTCAACAGGCGACGGCCGAGACAGCAAACACGCCTGTGAAAATTGGTGTTTCAGGTAGCGCTATCATCTGCTAAGCCATAATGACTTAGTAATCCCGATCAAAGGGATATTATCTGTGTATGAACAATATTATTTTCAGAAACTAGTCTGCTCATAAATCCTATCAGAACACCCACAAGCTATATATTTACATATTTTTTTAAACACTGTCCAAGTCGTTCACAGTCCATAACTCACAAACCATAAGGAAGCATAGGCCGTAGAAGAACGACAAGTAATGCCTACCATTTTTATGTTTTATGAGTTATGGAACCGTAAGGAAGGATAGGAGAACGACAAGCAATACGTACCATGTCTTATGGTTTATGAGCTATTGACTGTAAACGACTTGGACAGTGTTTTGAAAATATATATATATATATATATATATATATACATATAGCTTTTGGGTGTTTTGTTAGAATTGATGAGCAGACTGTTTTTTTAAATAGCGTTGCTCATACACAGATAATATCCCTTTGATCGGGATTACCGAGTCATTATAGCTTAGCAGATGATAGAGTTACCTGAAACACCAGTTTCCATAGGCGTGTTTGCTGTCCCGGCCGTCGCCTGTTGACTCGGGGAGGTGACGGTTGCTCCTCTCATGACTGCTCGACCCGTTCGCTGAGCTCTCCTCTGCCATCGCGCTGTGGTTTCCTGATCGAGGCTGTCTGTCTGAAGACGTCTGGCACTTGGCTGGTCGGCCAGAAACACTGTCTTCTGCTTGTCCAGGCTCAAGTTCTCGGCTGCTGGTATCAAACAGCGAATCCATCGCAGCACTTGGTATAGCAGCTCGCTTGCCAAACTTGTTTGCATACTTCTTTTGTGCACTCTTTCTTTCCAAAGCCGTCTTAGTTCCTTCAGTATGGCCTGATTTGCACGTGTATGGAGTGTTACGCTGGCACACACATCCATAACCCCAGCCGTTACCCTGTTCTTGCATTCTTCCATAGGAATATGACACTCATCTTTGCTCCGCTCCTCCATGAGTTCAATTCTTGTCATAAGAAGGCGCCCTATGATATACCAAACTCACGGTAAGACTCCTTTATTTCTTGCAGATATAACCGTCCCTCCATTTTCAATTTAGATCAGAGAACTGGAAGGAAAAGATAACGTAAGCGCTTAGATTATGCCGATGATTATCGACTATCATATGCTTATAGATTATTATCCAATGCAGCTAGTGCAAGGTCCAAAAACGTTGGAAAGCTTATTTTGTGATTTCATACTACATATTTCCTTCAGTCCTTAAAACCTGGTGATCAATGCTATGTTTGTAAAAAAAAATGTTCGCACAATGCCAAGCCGGTCGATTTTTTCTGCTGGACCACAACGTTAAAAATTATCAATCCTACCGTTACACGTAAAACAAATAATTCTCCTCTGGGCCACAACGACCTCCAAATATGTCAGAGAAGACTGGGCTACAGGTCACTAGCCTCAAAACTGATACCCTCGCACTTCAGTCAAAGTAGGGTTGCTGCAGAGTCTTTTTGGCGCAAATACGGAAGCATTCAGTCGGTGAAGGCATACGTGGAGAGACTATTTTAGTCGGAGGAAAGGTGTAAGTTGGAGGAAGGGGCTTCCGCGTTGGTATGGCCGGGGGTGATTAGGCATATCACTTAAATGTTAATAGAGAAGTTCCAGAATCGGCTCAAACTGGGGGCGGGGTTAGAGCTGCTGCCACACTCTGAAAGTTAGGTGCAACAGCCACCACCACAGCCCCCACGGTTCCTGCGTGTATTGGTACAGGGTTATGGTCGGGACTTCAGCAGCAGCAGCATATTTGGACATGGCATGCTTAAAATACCTGAGAAACAGTGTTAACAACTTCAGTGCTGCTTGAAAACAGCTCTTTAAGTGCGTTTATACAATCCAATTCGCAATTGTTTCTCATCTTTCACGTTGCTGTTCACATTCCCGGTCCCCGAGGAGATCAGTATTCACTTACCATGTCAAGCCGCTAGCGCCATCTATGGAGGGCCAGTGCAAACTCAACTAAAAGCGGAGATAATAAGCAAAATAACCGGTATGTGTGCAAGCTATAACAAAAAAACAAAGCGAATTGAACACCAACGAACCAAACTACCAACCCAGTGCAATTTTTTGCACCTCGTTGGTAATATGGGTTGATGGTGAGCCAAAAAGTGGAAAATTGGGCAAAATGAAAAACCTTCAACTCGAGTGGGTCCCCAAAAGTTTTTCGAAAATTGCATTTCTGATGAGCGCATCGTAATCAGCACCAAAAAATGCATCTAATGAGCAACGATCCTTTACTTTCTGAAGAAAAAACCTAAATCCGGACCAGGCTAATATACAGTAAATCAAGGTTACCGCGGTGGATTCGCGAGTGGGGGGACGGCCACATTTTTAGGGACACGCTACAAAGTTTGGCTCCAGCTGACGCTAAATGGCTCCCCCTTACACAACACAGGCATGCTCATTATAGAAATAATGCATCCTGGGGCACCTTGACCAGGACTGGGGCCCTTATAGCCATTAGTCGAGGCAACCCAGACCAACCTTTTGGGGGCCATATACTGAGATTTAGGTGGGGGGTACGATAGTAGATTTACTATTGAACTCAAAGACTTTGGTTTGAACCTTCCTTTTGCCGACATTCTGAAGCTATCCAGTATTTTTCTATAGGCAGCCGCGTTTGAATTTAGTAGTCTCAGGTCTATTGCAGAGGCTAAAACCATTTAGGACCATATTACTGACGGAATACGTTAAAAGTAGGCCTTAGCAAAAATCTGGTGCCTAGAATTGAGTTCTGCAGCTCACAATATTTGCTTTCTCGGGCTATTTCATGCCAGCGGTGGACAAACTGTTGCAGCAGAATTCTGGCCAAAAATCACATATCTAAATGCCAGGTACTTTTAATATTTTTCCGGAACACCGATTTTGAATGACAGAGCGACATCGGAACTCGGCTGCCGGGTTACCGCTGTCAAACAGCGCCACCAACGGCGAACAATTATCGGTCAACCCCATTCCGCAACAGTCTACTTTTTATGGTTAAGTCCACAAAGGCCTCACGTCGCAAAGGATTTTTACTGGGAGACGGACCCCGATATAGTGACGACCGGACACGGGGCAACCGAGTCGAACATGATGAAAAACAGTGATTCCTAGGAAATCAGGAAAATCAGGGGATTGGGAAATTCGTTTTAATCCCAGAGACGCACCAGACAATCGCATTTAAAAAAGGAGAAAGACAAATTCATAGCAAGTTTGGCAAGGTCCCTAAATATCGGGCACAGCGTGACCGTTGGTGGCATAAATACCATGTGACCATGATGATAACAAGACCAGTGGCGGCGCTTCCATAGAGAAACATTATGCACTGCCTAGCCACTTCTAAATGTCGAAGTCGGTATTGATTTTATGCGGAAGAAATCTAACTTGACTCCATGTTTAAATAACAGAGAATATTCCTTTTTCGGATCACTGGGTCAAAGAGCCGATAATCTGTATCTCTGACAATCCACGCTCGGAGCTTTTATCGTCAACAAATGTGATCTTGGGCACTTCACGATTCCGCTGAATCTGTCGTGGCAAAACTAACGTGTGCTTTTTGATTGACATCTCTAATACCTCATTCATTCAGACGCGAGTACCGGCTCGTAAAATCAGCAACCTAGGCTTGCCTTCAATGCTAGCACGTGTGATGCCGCGTCTTAGGACCTTGATTACAGCGGATTCATTTATTGACGTTTGTATTCGCGGATTTCTAGCCTTCTCTAGTGCGGGACAGTTGTCTGGCCATTATTAGCAAGATATTTAATTTGAGAAACCCTTATGAAGAATGTGAGTCATGGCACAAAATCTGGTGGATGAAATCTAAAAAATCCGTTCGCTCGTACAGCGAGCAATTGGACGTCATAAGAATGAAGTGCCGAAGCCATCTTTGAAATGGGAAGCTCTCGTGGGTACCCTGTTCTTCCCGTCTTACTTACCTACCTACCAGTCTGCAAAGTATGGCAGCAGGCCAGACGAGTCGCACCAGCCATCTAAAATTCTCGCACCACCAGACTAAAAAAATTCGCACCAATCTGCCACATACCAGGGAGAAAAATGCACCAATTCCTACCCACACGATGAAATGCTACCTCTATTATTAGGCAGTTAGTTAAGGACTTTTTATAAGGCCCCCTCCTGTGTCTTAATAACCATTCAGCCATTATTTGTTTAGTTTAAGTGTGACCTTCCTCGCACCAGTCTCGCAAATTCGCACCAGGTTGATAAAATTCGCACCACTCGGTCCTGTCTCCAAGGGCACTCGCACCGACGAGATCTCGTCGAAAATGCCATACTTTGCACACTGGCCTACCTACTTATCCTTCTTGAATATTGTCTTATAGCTTCATATACTGCCGCATAACCGTTTCCAAAATCCCCGACACACACACACACACACACACACACACACACACACACACACACACACACACACACACACACACACACACACACACACACACACACACACACACACACACACACACACACACACACACACACACACACACACACACACACACACACACACACACACACACACACACACACACACACACACACACACACACACACACACACACACACACACACACACACACACACACACACACACACACACACACACACACACACACACACACACACACACACACACACACACACACACACACACACACACACACACACACACACACACACACACACACACACACACACACACACACACACACACACACACACACACACACACACACACACACACACACACACACACACACACACACACACACACACACACACACACACACACACACACACACACACACACACACACACACACACACACACACACACACACACACACACACACACACACACACACACACACACACACACACACACACACACACACACACACACACACACACACACACACACACACACACACACACACACACACACACACACACACACCACACACACACACACACACACACACACACACACACACACACACACACACACACACACACACACACACACACACACACACACACACACACACACACACACACACACACACACACACACACACACACACACACACACACACACACACACACACACACACACACACACACACACACACACACACACACACACACACACATATATATACATATATATAAGGACTCTTTTTAAGTTGTAGTAGAAGTATAAACTTAACAATTAATAAAGACACACATGTCAACATCCAGACCGGTTTCGATATATTACAATATCATCATCAGTGTATATAAATGAACATACATATATAATAGTATATATATATATATATATATATATATACTATATATATATATATATATAGTATGATATTAAACGTTTTAACATAAATATTATTTGTCCTCAACGGCTTGAGCTTGCCCCCTCCCTCTCCAGGCGACCTGCTGCATCCGCCCCTGTCCACTATCAGGTAAAAAGCCTGGGCGACGTCCTTACCTCTAAGCCAATCGTGCCTAGGCTGTCATAATGTTCAAGCGCCGCCACTGAACAAGACGCCTTTAATGTTTGATGCATGTGAAAATGAGCTTATCTAATGTTTAAAACAACATAAATATTCCATGTGCGTAGTTACGCATGCACATTGGACAACTTGCGCCTAATTAGGCACACTGTTTCTAACCACGCACGAATGCAAGCCGATGTAAAAACAGTTCCCAGCGATGCATTGAACCATGATATTGCAATTTTTCACAATTGGAAATTGCGTCGTTTTAGAATTCATGCAAAATAACCGTTACCTATGCGTAATAGGGCACTTTCCCCGATAAAAAATAATTATTCAATACATGGGTGGGGCTCTTAAGAAAGGTAAATCTACTTTCGCCATGACTTACCTCTTTCAGTACATGTGGATGAAAAACAAAAGATAATATAAATAATTAGAAATCTGCGAACATCAAGTTGGAGGGCCGATGCACAAACATAACGAATCAGGAAAGTCCCACAAGAGGGTAAACGGAACCCACCTTGGAAGTAATTTGCCCAGATGTCTCTAATTACCATGGTTCACGGCACGTTCGTGATGCCAACGATCAAATGAGGAATATCAGGCCATACATCACACCTAAAATCAACTTCTAACGCGAGTGTTGCCCATGAAGTGATGCCACAATAGATACGGCCATTTTTAGGTCAGCGCGAGCGAACAGTAAAAGTGAACACATACTCCAGCCCCGGGAGACAGTTCAGGCCATTCTTACACCAGCGAAGAATGACACAGACGGAACTGAGCAGGTAAAACAGTCCCACCACCCAACAAAAACACTACCGACCTAACGACAACCGGCGACAGTAACGGGGTAACTGTAACTGCTGTCAAGTCGGTGCGGTGCCGCTGGGGCAAGGTGCTGCAAGACGCAACGATAATTCCGGACTAAGACATCCCTGGGCTGTGCGCAGGAGACGCTGAATGCTACTGTGTGCACAATACATGCAGTCTGCATGACTCTGTTTCAGCCGTAATCGCCCAAAACCATCCAGCGAGGTCTACAACTAACAATTTTCTTCAAGGTTAGACAGACATGAGGGAAAGAACGTCGAGAAAATTGGAGGTCAAGGGGCATAATTAGGTCATTTGTTCCCATGCAACACCATTGGGTGAATGACAACTCATTTGAACCTGCTCATTTAAAGTATGATCATTTGAATCTGTTCATTAAAAATCAGGAGCATGTCCAATGCTCTAATTGCGAAGTTACCCTTCGCCCAGGTGGGGGGTGTTTGAATACCCCCTCGGGTTTTTCCGGCGGCACGAAGAAATGGCGGCGCAAAGCGCCGCCGTACTTGAAACACCTTATTCTTGATCAATTCGCAACTTTACCCAACATAATAAGCTTGGGTCATCTCAGGTTAGGTCACCAGAGCAGGTCAAGTGACCTCACCTCAAAAATGTTTAAGGTGGTATAAGTAAGGAATGGGTGAATCTATCGAGTTGAAACTTATACCACATAATGGGCCCACCGAGTGCTACAAAATACATTCCGGGGTTTTTCATATCAATGACCTAAGATCCAGTACGGACCATGACCACTCTGTTGGAAATACATAATTGGGCTGTATTTGTGTAGATACAGCTGAGAATACCTTCATTATCTCCAAATCGTAGTATCCTGGACCCCTTTCCTGGTTCATGTTGCTATTTTGACCTGTGGCCTCTGAGAGGTCATCTGGGGCCAGAGGCGCAGCCAGAGCTTTCGTATGGGGGGGCACACCAACTTTGGGGGGCACCCTGGGGAAAAAAGGGCACTTTTTAACGTAACCTAAAAAACTTACTATATCTTTGTTTATATCATTTTTTTGGGCATCTTTGGTTCAATAAAAATGCAAATAAGTCATTGACGGATAAGGAAAACTCTATTAAAACCGAAAAAGAAAAAAATATCACCAAAATGTCGTGGAATTAGCCAAAACACGACTGTTTTGGATAGATTTAAGGACAAATCAGGCAACTCATGCGAGAACTAAACATCAGAGAAATCAGCTGAGCATGTGGTATCTATTACAATGTGCAGGTTAAGGCATGTTGGAGTCGAAAATTCATTTGTTATGCCCACTAGTATTGTCGTGACGAGTGAGCCCTGGCTGAACGCGGATTAAGTTCCTTGCCTCCCACAATCGCCATGGGACGAGGAGTAGCATAGTGTCTTTGGAAGAACACATTTTTGCTGCCGGAAAAAAATTGTGAGATACCTATTGAACGCGTTTATTAAGTTCCATATTCTCAGGGCTCGGTCCCAGTTAAGAGTAAATAAAAGTTGAACAGGCCGGTGGTTTGGATGGGGATGGTGTGACAGGGCTGAAAATTGTGAAAACTAGTTCTTCATTTAAATTAATTAGTAGAAATCTTGGTTTAGGGGACTGCCCTGAGCTCAGGGGCACATGCCTTTTTATCATCCCTTCCCAGAATCCACCAGTATAATAAGCAATTTATATGACCAGGGGTGCCTATGTATTACAAGCCGTTTTAGAGATTCCTCATTCCTCGTTAGCTCCGTTTTACAAGGGGAGTTTCCATTGTGTTCTTATTCCCCATCTATTCAAGACCAGCTCTGGGACCCCCAAGTGTGGATCAGAGGCCTCCAGAGCAGCTTCCCCCCCAGCTGTGCCTCCAGGGACTAGACTAGCTCAGTGACCCCGCCCCGAGATGATGGGAGTTGGCCTTGTGTTCTTATTATCTGTCTATTCAAGACCACCTCAGGGGCCCCTGATGTAGATCAGGGCCACAGAGCAGCTCATGCTTCACCCAGGGACTAGACTAGCTCATTGGTCCCAGAGGTGAGGTCATCAGACAAGCTCAATGGACCACAGATAGGCTCATAGGGCCTTAAAACACTTCAAGAAGCCCCATAACAGTTTAAGGTGCCAGATCACTTCAGGGGGCCTCAAGCCAACTTAAGGGGCTCTCACAAGCTCAGCGCCCAGACCAGCTCAGGGTACCCTCAGAACCTAGATCCGCTCTTGGGCCCCAGATCAGCTCTTGGGGCCCCAGATCAGTTCAGGGGCCTCAAGTCAGGTCAGGGGACAAGATCAAGCCAGGGGCACTAATTCAGCTCAGGAATCCCCCACCAGCTCGGGACCCAAGCAGTTCAAAAGCCCCAGAGCTGCTCAGGGGACAACAGATCGGTCCATAGGGCACCAGATCAGCCTCGGGAACAAACAATCAGATCAATGGTCCCCGACCAGCTCGGGGCCCAGATCAGCTCGGGAATACCAGATCAAGTCAGGAGGCACTTAATCAGCTCAGGAGCCCCATACCATCCAAGGGGCCCTCACCACCCCTGTGGGCCCAGCTCAGCTCAGGGCCTGGGAGCTGCTCAGGAAATCACATAATCAACTCAGGAGGCACGGGTCAGCTTAAAAGGCACCATATTAGCCATGGGGCACCAGACTAGCTCAGAGGGAATAAGATGGACACAGGAGACACAGTGATGACTCAGCAGGCACCAGATCGACTTAGGAGGCATTAGTTAAGCTCAGGGAGCAGTATATCTGCTCAGGGTGCACTAGATCGATCAGTGCAGGGGGCAAGTTCAAGTCAGGGGCACTAAATCAGCTCAGGGATCCCTCACCAGCTCGGGGTCCAATCAGCTCAAAAGCCCCAGAGCTGCTCAGGGGACACCAGATGCCCATAGGGCACCAGATCAGCTTCGGGGACAAACAATCAGATCAGTGGTCCCCGACCAGCTCGGGAATACCAGATCAAGTCAAGAGGCACTTAATCAGCTCAGGAGCCCCATACCATCTCAGGGGCCCTATCAGCCTCGGTGGGCCCAGCTCAGCTCATGGCTTTAGAGCTCCTCATTAAATCACGCAATGAGGCCCAGATCAGCTTTAAGGGCACCAGATTAGCTCAGGGGGCCCCAGACTAGCTCAGAGGGCATAAGATGGGCTCAGGAGGCACCAGATCGACTAAGGGGCATTAGTGCAGCTCAGGTGGCACCAGATTGATCCGCTCGGGGGCCAGATCAGCTCCCAGCCCCCCAGACTATGACAGGAGCCTAAATCAGCTCAGGGAGCAATATAACAGCTCAGGGGACACAAGGTGGGCTCAGGGCCCACCAAACCAGCTCAGGGGGCCCCAGGCAATCTAAGGAGACATCAATAATCAGCTGAGGGGGCACCTAATCAGCTGAAGAGGCACCATATTGACTTAGGAGACAGAATCAACTTGGGGAGGCATGAGATCAGCTCGGGGGCCCGAATCGGCTCAAGGGGCACTAAATCAGATATCAGGGCACAAAGCAAGCTCCGAGGCATTATACTAACTCAGAGGGCATTATATAGGTTCAGGTGGCACAATTATTTGCTCAGTGGGGCACTCGATTGACTCAGGGCCACCAGATCAGCTTAGAGGGCAAGTAATCAGCTCAAGGGGCCAAGACCAGCTGAGAGGCCACGAGATGAGCTCACGGAGCACCAGATTGGCTTCACCCGTACGATTATTGGCGATGATGAGGCATTAGGTGGACAGATACTAGGTGCCCATACTCTTCCCGGGTGCTTGGAAAGGCGACAGAATGTCCTAGCTGACCGAAAAAGGTATTCAGTTGTCCAACAATAGTTTCAATCACTACATGCGGTCCAGTTACATCTAGGTTCAACGGCGTAGGGCACTAAATTTCGAGCGGCAGGGCCCAAATTGGGTACATCACCTGGCAATCAAAAGGGCACCCCAGCAGTGATGGGGTCACTTGCCCCCCGTACCACCCTGGCTGCACCCCTGGACAGTAGATCAACTCTGGGAGGCATTAAATAAGCTCAGGGGACCCGGATCAGCTCAAGGGGCACTAAAATATCTAAAAGGACACCAGGCAAGCTCGGAGACATCAAATTAATCAGAGAGTATTAAATAAGCTCAGAAGGCACACTTATGTTCTCAGGGGGGCACCAGGTTGACACCGAGGGCACCAGATCTGCTCAGAGGGCCCATGATCAGCTCCAGGGGGCACCAGATGAGCTCCGCCCGTACGATTATTGGCGACGATGAGGCATTATCTGGAAACGGATTACGTGCCTATACTCTTCCCGGGTCCTTGAAAAGGCGACAGAATGCCCTAGCTGACCAAAAAGGCACTTGATTGTCAAACAATAGTTCAAATCGTTAAATGCAGTGTGGTTCCATCTAGGTTCAACGGCGTAGGGCACTAAAGTTTGAGCGGCACGGCCCAAAGAGGGTACACCACCTGGCAATCAAAAGGGCACCCTGGCACCGATGGGCGGCACGTGCCCCCTGTGCCCCCTGGATAGTACCTAGATAAACTCCGGGAGGCATAAAATAAGTTCAGGGGAACCGGATCAGCTCAAGGGGCACTAAAACAGCTAATAGGACACCAGGCAAGCTCGGAGGCAACAGGCTAACTTAGTGAGTATATATAGGTTCAGAAGGCACAATTATTTATTCAGGGGAGGGGGGCACCAGATTGACTACGAGGGCATCAGATCAGCTCAGAAGGCACATGATCACTTCCAGGGGGTACCAGATGAGCTCCACCCGTACGATTATTGGCGACAATGAGGCATTATCTGGAAACGGATTACGTGCCTATTCTCTTCCCGGTTGCTTGGAAAGGCGACGGAATGTTTTAGCTGACCAAAAAGGCACTTAATTGTCAAAAAAATAGTTGAAATCGCTAAATGCGGTCTAGTTCCATCTAGGTTCAACGGCATAGGGCGCTAAATTTCGAGCGGCACGGCCCAAAGAGGGTACACCACCTGGCAATCAAAAGGGCACCCCGGCACCGATGGGGGGGCACGTGCCCCTGTGCCCCCTCCCGGCTGTGCCCCTGTCTGGGGCTATTCAAGCAGTTTTCAGACTTAGGTCAATAACTTTGCATGAAATGATGATACAGCTTTCATTTTGAAATCATTGCTTTCGGATTACTATTGCAAGTCGATCAATATGCATATTGACTATGCTATGTTAAAAGTGACCTTGACCTGATCTGAGGTCAGGTCATTTTTGTCTTTTGACCTTTTATAGACATGGTCGTGGTCACTCGTTTCGCCGTGACGAAAAAAGCAAATGGTGTCTAAAATGATTCTAACACAACTCTGTCAGACGCTAGAGCCAAAAAACTCTATTCAAAATCCCACATTCTTTGACCTGTCATGACCTCAATATTGACCTGAGTCAAAAAGTGACGGATATAGTTTCTTCATGAATTTGTATGAATCATTCACCAGCTTTTGCCTTTTTCGCTGTACCGCATAGGGGCCGAGTTCGAGGGGGTGTTTAAACACCCCCATCACGGCGAAGGTGGTTCAGAGGCCCACCCGGGCGCGGGTTAAGGCCATAGCTAAATTTACATACTTATGTGCAGCGCAGCTATTTAAAAGGCGGATATGATCAATGTATATGTTGATTGTAAAGCTCTCGGTTAGCTTCCAGCCAGGCCAGGCACTCAGCGTTTGGTCGTCCCTGGCAGTGTTTGCCAGATCAGGCACTCAGCGTTTGGCCGTGCCTGGCAGTGTTTGCCAGATCAGGCACCCATAATAATGTTGGGGTTTAACGACGCACCAACTGCCAGGGTCATACAGCGTCGCCAACTCTCACCCTGTTGGAAGGGATTTGGGGGATCAGATCGACTTATTCAGAGGCTCCGCCGGGACTTGAACCCGGGACCGGTGACTTAGAAGACAAGGGTGCAATCCACGAAGCCACCTCATCCCCCAGACCATGCACTCAGCGTTGTGTGTGTGTGTGTGTTGGGGTTTAGGGCGCTCCAGCGACTAGACTATGTCGCGCCCATCGTTATAGTGGCTTCTCAGATGCTAAAAATCAGTTCAGTGTTCTAAGCTCACAAATACAGCCATCTAGAGTTTACACACCACTATTTCGTCTAACTCTATTTGAGTTATAGATGACGTCAATAGTCAGTGCAATGTTTGCACTGGTTTGCTTACCGACGTACATTCCTTTAAGTACCAAACCGATTCGATGTTGCAATTAAAAAAGCAAACATTGCACTGGTTTGCTAGGCTGCGGGACACGTGTTTCAAAGATACCCAATTATTTTTAAGCGGATTTTTTTGGTTGCAGTGCATTCAGGGAAGTGCACTACTCACTAGATACCTTAAATTGTAGTGGACATGGTTTTGATTGAGCAATCAACAGCACTGTTGCGTGGCCACTTCCTCCAAACTATTCGTTTCTTCATACGAAATCCGTGACAGGTCCCTCGTTTTGCGCATTGAATACTGCAGTCGCGTGGTTTTTGCGTCACCCATCTCGTTTTATCAAGAAAAATAGCTGCAGATATGCTATTTTGAATTCTGCCTGCCAGACTGCTGTCGATGTTTGTTGCGAATATGGCACACCCGAACGAGCACGCGTGACAGCTGACAGGGTGAAGGAGCCGGGTCACGCAGGCAAACGTCGCTTCGGCGCGGAGGCGTGACTGCAAACACGGCCAAACGCTGAGTGCCCAGTCTGGCAAACACTGCCAGGCACGACCAAACGCTGAGTGCCCGGTCTGGCAAACACTGCCAGGCACGACCAAACGCTGAGTGTCTGGTCTGGCAACACCGCCAGACACGACCAAACGCTGAGTGCCTGGTCTGGCAAACACTGCCAGGTACGACCAAACGCTGAGTGCCTGGTGTGGCAAACACTGCCAGGCACGACCAAACGCCGAGTGCCCGGTCTGGCAAACACTGCCAGGCACGACCAAACGCTGAGTGCCCTATCTGGCAAACACCGTCAGGCACGATCAGCACTGAAGGCGGCGTCCCCCAGGGTAGCGTGCTAAGTGTGACTCTTCTCGGTGTCTTAATCAACGATATTTGTGACGTCATTCATGCTCCTGTTGAAAAATCGCTCTTTGTTGATGGTCTTGCGATGTGGATCAGCTCATCGACGTCTATCTCAGCGCAGAGACAGCTGCAGCTCGGTATCGACCATCTTGCTCAATGGAGCCTCACAAACGGTTTTAGATTCTCAAGGGAGAAAACTGTGTCTGTTCACTTCTGCCGAAGAAACCGCTATTGCCCTGATGTCCACCTGCGAATGTATGGGAAAACAATCCCGGTTGTAGACCGAGCAAAGTTTCTCGGGGTCACACTTGACAAGCGACTCACCTATGGGCCAGATGTGTCACTAGTCAGAGACAAGTGCATGAAACGTGCAAACGTTTTAAAAATGACATCACGCATATCTTACGGGGGTGACAGAACCACACTATTACGTCTTTATCGTGCACTTATACAATCAGTCTTAGATTACGGATCGGTTGTTTATGACGGTGCACTGACGAGCACCAAACAGCCCCTGGATGCAGTCCATCACGCGTGTGTAAGAACGGCTACGGGTGCCTTTCGCACCTCTCGGAGAGCAAGCCTGCTGGTGGACGCAAACGAGCCCCCGCTTGATCTGAGGCGGAAGCGACTTTCTCTCATATACGTGAGTAAGATCCGACAGCACCCGAATCACCTCACATATAAATGGATATTTGATCATGAGCTGATAGAGCTTCTTTCATGCGGTATGCAAAGTTCCGCTGCTGCACTGTGCTGCCGGGTCGCAAACTGGCTGGAGGTATCTGGCATCGATTTTGAGACCATTGCCAAGTCACGACCGGAGAGCTTGGAACCGTGGCGACGAGTCTGCGCTAAACACGACTTAGAATTAATGCAGTATGGAAAGTCGATAACACCACCAATAGAACTCGCCCAACTAGCCGCTGAAAAGATCGGCTCCTACTCAAACTATTGCAAACTCTACACCGATGGCTCCAAAGGTGCTGCTGGAGCTGGATGTGCCTTTTCTGACGCAATCCGTCGATGTTTTAGTCTCCCCAGTATTGTATCGGCGTTTACCACCGAACTGTTCGCAATTTTACAGGTCTATGAAACATTAGCTATCGTCCTGAGAGACGCCATCTTATCATCACTGACCCAGCCAGCTCACTTCCAGCGCTTAGCTCTGGTCGTAACCACTCATCGTGGCTCGTATTCGCTATTCTAAAACTGTTGACAACTGTTTCTGCCAAAGGTGTAGAGATTAAGTTTCTATGGGTGCAAGCCATGTGGGTTAGGGTGCATCAAACGCCGCGACTTCCGAAATTGAATTTACACTAGTGCTAATTTTGTTCATTCGGTCCTGGTGAGTTGATATATGAAGTTTTAGCAATTTTGAAAATGGGCTACGGGGTCCACCTAGCGGCCAAAGTTTGAGTTTTTTTGTGATTTTGTTCAATTTTCTTATTAGGAATAGTTTAAGGGAAAGAAAATGAATCTCAATCAGTTCGAAATTATGAATGCTAAAAGCCCCGTTCTTTAGCTCTCGATTGCACCTATTTTCGACGTAATGTGTCCATAATTTGTTGAATAAAGATGCAGCAAAGAAGTTACGTCATACTGGTTGGACACACTTAGAGTGTGACAAAGTTGGAAACAGTTGCGCTTTGGCACCAGTTAGCTTCCGGTGAATTTCAATATATTTCCGCATGCTTCTCACTTATATAACCTAAGATCAGGCGGTGGCATATTCACTACCATCTCGTTGAAAACATATGAAAGATTCGAAATTATTATGTTGTTAATTTCTTTTAAATTCCGTATCTAGTTTCATTAGAAACATATAGCTTCAGCAGCTGACGAACCGTAAAACCCGAATCATCATCGTTTCCAATTTCATAGCCTATGTGCTAAATGAACTCTTTCGGCTCCTGCTGCGACATTTCGTCGCGTGTTTCGTTATTCCGCGTTGGACACAGTCAGTTCGAGCATGGGCTAAGGCATAATGGCGTTAGCGGTGATTATTAGTACGCACGGTAATGAATCCTTTGCTTCTTCTCAGTAACTCATTGCCTACATGCTAGATGCACGCCATCGTCTCGGTTTAAAAGTTGTGTCCCTGCGTTACGTTGTTGCGTGTTGCTCATCGCCTGTTAGCGCATGCGGAAGGGCATACTGACGACAGCTGTTCTTGGAAATCCTAACTGATCTCCCGCTTCCGGTGAATTTGAGCGCATAACTCTTTGTCAGTTTGCTAGCAAATTCATACCTTACGCCTCCGCTAAAACTGTTCGTTTAGTACTCCGATTTCAAGAGGAAACAGTGCTAAGCCGTGTAAGTCAGAAGGGAATTTTGTTATCATCCAAGTAGGTAAGGCAAAATAGCTAATCAGTACCTAGTAGGGAATATAACGATGTTGCTATTACCATGGCCTTGTACACAATTTGTGGCCTGAATCCATAAATAATTTCAAGCGTTTCGCCAACAATATGCCTGTCTACGTGCCCTTATGCAAAACAGTAAAATCATTGTGGACAATTTACGTACATTATGCTCTCCTGTTCTCGTTCCTACCCTACTACCTGTCTCTTGTATCCTTTCCCAACCCGATTCTGTTTACCCCCAGGAGCCACGCATCATCATGGACCGTAGCGCGAAGAAAATTGGTGAACCTACGAGTCGGCCTGTTACTCGCAGCTCGCAAAAGTATTTTGGATGTGTGAAGAGCAACTTGAGATATGATGGTGTCATCACAGGGTCTCGTCTGCCTACAAACGGCGAAGTTCTTCAGTGCATGATGCACAAGTTAGAAGAGGTTCGTAAAGAAGGGACAAATCTAACTAAGTGGCAGATGTCTGAAGCAGTTTACGCACAGTTGGTGGAATTCTACCAGAAGGCCAATATTACTATTTTGTCGGAGGTTCGGGTGATTCGCAAGATGATTGTGCTTTGGGAGGACAACCAGCGTCTTCGGAAAATTCCCCAACACCGAAGATCCAGCGTGGCTACCATGAAAAAAATAGCGGAAATGGATAAGCGCCTCTATAGCACATTTCCTGCCTGGCCACAGGACGCGGGTCATTTGATCCAAAATGAAGAGGACCGGGCTTTCTTAGAATCGATGAAGACCGATCGGGTTGCATCGCTTGGGGCCCACGATGGACAACTCGCCGGAAAAGTCAAGCGTCGGCTTGAACGTGACGAAAGACTACAGCGTCGCCATGAGGACCTGCTGTCACAAAACGACAATCTGGCTGCTGGTTCTAGCCATGAGGCTTTTCAAGATGATGCCGAAGACACCGATGTTCCTGAAGAAACGACCGGCAGTAACACAGTTGCAGACGATGACGCAAACGAAATAAAGACTCGCAGTCATAGCCGGTCTGTAAAGACAGGCACATCCATATTCATACCTTATCATATCCTGAGCCGTCCATCAATCGTCCAGATGGCGACACGTCTGAAGATCACTCCCAGTCAACAAACCGCGTTTCTGACGGCCCTAATTGAGGAAACAGGAGGAGATCCGAACAATATCAGCATGTCATACTCCACGGCAGACCGCGCCAGACGGTTTGGAGCGGAGCGAATAGCTCAAGAACTCCATGAGGAGTGGAACCCCCCCACAACTTGCTTCACTTCACTGGGACTCAAAGGTCATGCCGTCCCTGACAAACCCAAATCTCAATGAGGAGCGTGTAACCATCCTCGTTGGAGATCAAAATGAAGTGAAGCTTCTCGGTACACCCCAATACGCGAAAACTCCTAACCAAAAGGCAGGCAGTCTCACATCCGATTTGACCGTCGCCCTTCTGGAGCAGTGGAACTGCAAAGATGAGGTCGTGAACATAGTGTTTGACACCACAGCTACAAACACGGGACACCTGTCTGGTGCGTGCATAAGAATACAGAAGGGGCTTAACAGGGCATTGCTCTGGTCTGCATGCCGGCATCACATCGGTGAGACCGTGCTCACACATGTGTTCCACGACCTGGGAATAGAGAAATCTTCTTCACCGAACGTTTCAATGTTCAAATGGTACCAGCACCACTTCCAGGAGCTGCCCCAGGAAACCAGCCAAGAGGGAAAGTTTGATATCACTAAGTATCCACAAAAAATGTCACGCATTTTTGACAGAGCTTCGGGAGGGTGCCAAACAGACTGCCGGTTGAGGGCAAGCTCGAGAAGACTACGAAGAGTTCCGGCAGCTGAGCATCACGTTTTTGGAAAGTGAGGCTCCAGAAGTAAAGTTCCGACGTCCAGTTGCAATGCACAAGGCTAGGTGGATGAGCAAGGTTCTTTACTCAATCAAAATGTGTATGAGTGAGGCCCAGATCCTCAACATACGAGACAATGGCACTCCGTCATTGGAGCAGATGACTAACCTCAGACGCTTTGTCGTCTTCGTCACCCATGTATACAGCCAATGGTGGATGACGTGTCAGGATGCGTTTGACGCTCCGTGGCACGATTTGCAGCTCTTCCAGCGACTCCTGAAGTACAGGGAACTTGTAGATGACACAGTCGGTGAAAGCGCTCTCCGGGCCTTCCAGCGCCATTTTTGTACCTCACATCTGAGATGGTGCCGTTGGCTCTGTTCAGTGACCTAGGCCCGATGACCAGCGAGAGGAGCTCGATGTACGGTTGCTGGAGCTCAAGCCAGATATAAGACCCGAGGCTCCAAGTCAGCGACACGGAACTGGTTTTGGGAGGCCCACATTTCCTGCAGCTCCCAGCGCTGAGACTCGGCTGACTGATCTGGTCGGAGTGGACTCCTGGTTCACTCTCCAGCTCCTCCAAGTGGATACCTCATTCCTAGAGGTGGAAACACGGTCTTGGGAGATGACCCAGGCCTACAAATCTTCTAAAGTGAAGGCTCAGGCGGTAAACGTCATAAATGACTCAGCTGAGCGAGGCATCAAACTCAGTACCGACTACCTGCAGTCCGCTCGGGCTGAAGCTAGCCTTCAGAACGTGCTCCAGGTGGTCGAGAAGAGTCGCAGGGATGTGCCCAACCTGCGGCTGCCTTCAAAGCGAAAGCGCAAGGAGTGATCGGTGATGGCAATACACGGTACAATGACGTATTCGCAAATTATTGGTAGTAGGGAGAGACCAAGAAATCTTAGGATAATGCTAGAAACATTAACTTGAATAAAAACAAACGCTAAACCAGGCAAATATATATTTGGGTTTATTCCTACTACTCTTCGATATAACTTTATTTTATTATATCTGACACGTATATGATTTATATTATGTCAGCTCGCCATCGCCAGTATATTTTGTTACCAGATGAAAGTGAAAAATCCATCCTATGTTTCTTGCTAAAAGTGCTTAGAGCATAACGGAAAGTGCACTTTGGATTCATCGGGAGCTGACAATATAACCGTGCCCTTAGGACTTGTGCCTGTGTAGCGCTCAGAGTAAGCACAAGGTGCATAACGTCTCGTCACCCATGACATCCTAGTTCAAAAACTTATGGGCGTAGGATTTCAAAAGTGGGTGCGTTCGATAGCCACTGAATGCACCTCTTTTAGGGCAAATATTTTGAGGCATTGTTGTGAATGTAATTACTTTTAAAACACCTAAAAGCGAATTTTCGTGAAAATTTGCTAAAATTTCAAACTTTGGCCGCTAGGTGGACCCCCTAGCCCACTTTCAAAAAAGCTAAAATTTCACATCTGGACTTCTAAGAACCGAATGAACAAAATTAGCACTAGTGTAAAGCCAGTTTCTCGAAATCGCAAAATCATGCGGCGTTTGATACACCCACATTGTGGGTGTACTCGGGAACGAGTTAGCGGACTAGGCTGCTAAGTCAGCATCGTCGCTGGCTCCCCTACGACGGTTCAGGGTTCCACCTGGGGACATCAAGGTCCTCATCAACGACTCTACATTCTGAGTGGCAGATAAGATAGGAGGCTGAACCTGAATGTGCGTTAAAGTGCCTCCGGTCAACAATAGGCAGATGGGAGTCCAGCAGCCGGCAGAATAGAAGGGAGGAAGTGTGTTTGACGCGGCTAGGCATTGGCCACACCTATATCACTCATGGACACTATCTGTCTCGCTCCGACCCAAGCATATGCCCCCACTGTGGTAAACAACTAAGCGTTAGACATGTCCTGTCGGATTCGGAAATCTGTGCAGGGCTGCGTGAAATCAGAAATCGATTTATCCTCGGACTATCCATACCCGACATTCTTGGTGACAGGTCAGCAGTCGATTTAAAACGCGTTTTAGCATATTTGACCGAGGTGGGCTTTGACGTCATCTATAACTCAAATAGAGTTAGACGAAATAGTGGTGTGTAAACTCTAGATGGCTGTATTTGTGAGCTTAGAACACTGAACTGATTTTTAGCATCTGAGAAGCCACTATAACGATGGGCGCGACATAGTCTAGTCGCTGGAGCGCCCTAAACCCCAACACACACACACACACACACAACGCTGAGTGCCTGGTCTGGGGGATGAGGTGGCTTAGTGGATTGCACCTTTGTCTTCTAAGTCACCGGTCCCGGGTTCAAGTCCCGGCGGAGCCTCTGAATAAGTCGATCTGATCCCCCAAATCCCTTCCAACAGGGTGAGAGTTGGCGACGCCGTATGACCCTGGCAGTTGGTGCGTCGTTAAACCCCAACATTATTATGGGTGCCTGATCTGGCAAACACTGCCAGGCACGGCCAAACGCTGAGTGCCTGATCTGGCAAACACTGCCAGGGACGACCAAACGCTGAGTGCCTGGCCTGGCTGGAAGCTAACCGAGAGCTTTACAATCAACATATACATTGATCATATCCGCCTTTTAAATAGCTGCGCTGCACATAAGTATGTAAATTTAGCTATGGCCTTAACCCGCGCCCGGGTGGGGGTCTGAGCCACCTTCGCCATGGTGGGGGTGTTTAAACACCCCCTCGAACTCGGCCCCTATGCGGTACAGCGAAAAAAGGCAAAAGCTGGTGAATGATTCATACAAATTCATGAAGAAACTATATCCGTCACTTTTTGACTCAGGTCAATATTGAGGTCATGACAGGTCAAAGAATGTGGGATTTTGAATAGAGTTTTTGGCTCTAGCGTCTGACAGAGTTGTGTTAGAATCATTTTTAGACACCATTTGCTTTTTTTCGTCACGGCGAAACGAGTGACCACGACCATGTCTATAAAAGGTGAAAGGACAAAAATGACCTGACCTCAGGTTAGGTCAAGGTCACTTTTAACCTAGCATAGTCAATATGCATATCGATCGACTCGCAATAGTAATCCGAAAACAATGATTTCAAAATGAAAGCTGTATCATCATTTCATGCAAAGTTATTGACCTAAGTCTGAAAACTGCTTGAATAGCCCCAGACAGGGGCGCAGCCGGGGGGCACAGAGGGCACGTGCCCCCCCCCATCGGTGCCGGGGTGCCCTTTTGATTGCCAGGTGGTGTACCCTCTTTGGGCCGTGTCGCTCGAGATTTAGCGCCCTATGCCGTTGAACCTAGATGGAACTAGACCGCATTTAGCGATTTCAACTATTTTTTTGACAATTAAGTGCCTTTTTGGTCAGCTAAAACATTCCGTCGCCTTTCCAAGCAACCGGGAAGAGAATAGGCACGTAATCCGTTTCCAGATAATGCCTCATCGTCGCGAATAATCGTACGGGTGGAGCTCATCTGGTGCCCCCTGGAAGTGATCATGTGCCTTCTGAGCTGATCTGATGCCCTCGTAGTCAATCTGGTGCCCCCCCTCCCCTGAATAAATAATTGTGCCTTCTGAACCTATATATACTCACTAAGTTAGCCTGTTGCCTCCGAGCTTGCCTGGTGTCCTTTTAGATGTTTTGGTGATAAAATAATCGACTAGGGACGGATGATTTCGGAGTCAGGGAAGGCAGGGAGGCAGGAGGCGGTTGCATACGTGGAAAAAAGTTGAGATTGTGGGAAAGTCTCTTTTCACGCTCGGTTTTGGCTCGACCCTATGCGAGCGCCTCCTAGATTTGAGCGGTGCCTCCAGCCGAGAAGAACAAATTAGGCATAAGGAGCGCCTCATGGAGAGGAAGTAAACTGTGTGAAATATAGGAAGTACTGTGTGAAATAATGGCACATTTTATCAGGAGAAGCTCCTTTCCATGAAATGTTTACTTAGCAGTTCCCCAACGCGTTAGCATGGTTCTTCATTTCCATCAGTTCCCAGCAATTTGGCCAGTCTAAATCCTAAGCACCTCCCACTCATAAAAATACCATGCTGGCAGTGACGGTGGAACGTCCGAATTCAAGGGGGGCACCATGCACTTTTAAACCCATTTCTTTCCGGTCAACGCCATAGGGTTACTGTTGAAATTTGCGATTTGAGGGGGGCACCGTGCCCCGGTGCCCACTCCCCCAGTTCCGCCGATGCATGCTGGCGAGTGAGCTGTCTCTACTACATGCCTGCTGCCCAGTGCGATCTAGCTGGTGCAATGTGTTTGTTTCACCTAGTAGGACTAATTTCCAACCAATTAGAGAAGCAAGCTAGCTTAGTGTTGTACTACCCTACGAACATTTCTAGATGTATGGATGTATAGAAGGCGCTAGTGAAAAAGGAATTGGGTGGATTGGTTCTTAATATTTCTTTCTACCGCGCGATTCTTTCTCTAACTTAAATGTGCAAAAGTTTTGGAAATTGGATCACGGGAACATGAACGATTTTGAGCTTCTATGCATAGATAGTTGGGATATTTTTGGTGTTGCAGTCTCCATTGGAAATGCTTGGTGCGACGGTACGGTGGTTCAGGGCTTTTGTTGCATGTTCGACTTTTGTTGCATATTAGAGATGTGCCAGACTCACCAAAAAATCCTTGAGGCGAGTGGGCATACAAATCAACGTAATGGGGGTGTACAGGAGTAGACGAAATAATGAGGCCAATAACCGGGTGTAAACCAATCGTTGCATACGTATGCTTAGTATTAAATCATTTTGTAACTGAATCGGGCTTTCCAGCCACGTTGGGTTCATATTCCTACTGTCACATTAATACCAGCTTTCATGTGCATACGCTATGTCTTGGCATACTAAAAAAAAACTCATTCGGATCCAATGCTCAATCATATCATTTTCTTCCATTGGTAACATTTTGCGTAAATGACGGTGTTCTTCCATGCTTCCATTTTATCATAGCTGGGAGGGATTCTCCACCTCTGGCATGTGTTTGGGGTGCTCCCCAGACTCCAAATCGCATAAAATCATCTCTAAGAGCAAGCCCCTGAATCACCATGAAGTAGCACCAAACATTTCTTAAGGAGACTGCAATGCCGAAAAGCTTCCCAAACACCTATGCATAAATGCTGAAAATCGTTCATGCTCTCGCAGTCTGATTTTCAAAATCATTTAACGTCTGATTTAGGCAAGGACATGCGCAGTAGAAAAAAAACTTGTTGAGAAACGATCCACCAAATTTAATTTTCACTCTACCCTACTGTACAGGCTTCACATTTTATTATGGTGAATTCCAAAGAGACGATGGAGGTCTTCCGGTAATAGAAGTAACTGGCAGGAAGTTTGCATGCGATCCTTTCCTTTGGTTTGAATTTCGGAGCAGAAATTGTAGTGTTTATACAATGTCGATGGTGCGTTGTTTTCAGCAACCACCCGAAGCGTGCCTCTTCGATCAAGGTTATGATGTATGAGTTGCATTTTCGGCCCATGCTAAAAAGCCGGAGCGCAACCCCCTGCTCTAGTCTTCTGATTGGCTGCCTGCCGTCGCCATGGAAACTGGTCTCCAGAGGTCGAGAAAAGCTGGTACTCTGGTACGAGCGTCGGAGACAGAAAGAAATCAACCGGACAAAGTTCCAAGGGAGACACTCACGACGTTTCCCCCAATTTGTGTCCAAACCCGTCCCGCCGCCTCATTATTGTCTCCTTTCGAGAAGAAACAGTGGATTAAACACTCAATGAACGTTTTGCAATTACCTGTATAAAACTCTTCATCAAATGTAATCACCTTCAGAAATACTAGAGGTTTTATGCCCGATTCCCTCAGCCTTCCTCCATAATATCTCTAGCTGTCTCTAGATAGAGCCGGAGACAGCCGAATGCTGGTACACGAGTCGATTTTGAGACAATGATGAGACAGCTTAATTTTTCTTGAGTCAGCAAATTTGTTCGCAAAAATATTTCAATTCTCTATTCAGAAAAATTAATAATTTTTTATGTAGCTTTGTCTTTTATACTATATGTATAAATTTCCTGTAAAAACATTAAAAAACTCGAATGACTCACGCAGATTCATTTTAATAGTTATTCCTCTCTAAATCAGAATGCCTGCGCTTCCTTTCGAAGCCAAGAACGGATGGGGCAGCCCCCATCGAAGTTAGTTGGCACCACGGGCGTGATAATTCCTCTGTCCTATTGACATCGCATGTTAAAATGTTAATTTTGGAAGGTCTCCAGATCGCAAACTTGGGTGGCTCCAGAAACAAATTGCATATCATCTGAAAGCACCATAAATTTCCTTTTGGGTTCCGAAGTCGGTTTTACAATGCCCACAAACACCTTCCCACAGGAGAGCAAAAACTGACTCGATGTCGCGCCGCCACCGACCCTCCCTCCCCCAGCGGGTGGCCGCGCACGCGTCACCGTAGCGCAACTGGTAGAGCGCTCGCTTGCCACGCATAAGGTCGCGAGTTCGAAACTGCGTGGGAGCACTTTAACAAATTTATTTTCAACCATATCTTGAAACTCAATTGTTTTCACGCGTTATTGTAAACCGATGTTAATAGAAACTTTTTGTTCTTCAGATTATTTCCTTTTCGTGTTTACTGGGCAGATTTAACTTCAGAGCCAAAATGAACTGCTTTTGTCTCGAACTGCTTTTTACCGTATGCGAGTGTTTCTACCTTGTGCAAGTGTGTTTCACCGTTTTGCTGCGTATGTTTTCTTCCTCTCTCTTCCTCCCGCGGGAACTTTCCTTTACTTCTTATGAACTGTTTTAATCGGATTTATCTGATTGTGTTTTATTCAGTAAATATATGTGTATGGAACACAGTTCATTATCACGCCATCAGGATAATAATCGGTGCTTTTCGCACATCTCCCACCTCCAGTATGCTCGTGGAGGCAAGTGAGATGCCGTTGGACCTAAGGCGCAGAATGCATGGCATGCAGTATGCCCTAAAACTTTTTCAGTTCCCAAATCACCCAACCTTCCGAAGGCTGTTCTCACATGAACAACGGCGTCAAATTGAACACTCTCCTCAGTATGCCCGGCACGCAGATTACAGGATAGCTAGCTGGCTTGATGACGCCCAAGTTAACTTGGAACAGGTGGAACTTTTTCAGGCCCCGTCCATCGAACCTTGGATGGTAGCTGAGCCAACGGTAGACACAAGCCTGGTCTCAAAAACCAGATATTTGACTCTGGTAGCCTCACAACAGGTTTTTCTGGAGCACTGTCAGACTTCCTATCCAAACCACAGGCTCTTTTATACGGATGGATCGAAGGGTCAGGATGGTGTCGGATGTGCCTTTGTAAGTGATGATGTTGCAAGGTGTTTCACTCTACCGTCCGCTGCTTCGGTTTTCACTGCGGAGTTATTCGCCATTCTACGCTGCCTGGACGCTATTCTTTTATCGAGACAGCTCCGATGTGTTATATTCACTGACTATCTTCGCTACAGGCCCTCGAGTGTTTCGGAACTAAGTCGTCATCATCATTTTATCTAGATGAAATCAGACACAGACTTCACCGAACGCATGTCAAGAAAAAGCAAGTTATACTAGCCTGGGTCCCCAGTCATTCAGGTATCGTTGGAAACGAGCGCGCCGATCTCGCTGCAAAGCAGGCAGCACAGGGCACCGTACCATCGGGCCTTCGGATCCCTTGCTCTGATTGGTTCCCACATATTCGAAAACACGTGACTAAATTATGGCAGGACAGGTGGGATACGGACCCAAAGGGTCAGAGGCTTCGGGCCCTGAAACCGCTGATCGGTAAGCGCTTTTCAGGTTCTGCGAGTTCAAGGAGGGAGGTGATCCTCTCTAGGCTCCGCATTGGCCACACCCACGCAACACATTCATTTTTACTTTGTAGAGATGTCCCGCCGGAGTGTGCTCGCTGTGGGGAGCGCCTGTCTGTGCGCCACGTTCTCGTGGATTGTCGAGATTTTGAGGTTGAGAGACAGCGATACTTTCACGGGTCGCCTTCACTGGATTCGCTGCTTGGAGAGCATCCAACTGTGGACTTCACGGCTATTGCCGCTTTTCTAAAGAGTGTCTCATTTAATGTCATTTACTCACCATCCTAGGACGTAATCACCTGTCTTTTCACTCTTTGACTTGTTGAAGCACGTGCGGTGTATTTACATTTTACCCTTGACACACCTTAAGCCCCTGAGATGTTGAAACTCTTTTATACATATCTTGTCTAGCGTTATGGGCGCCACATGACCCTTGTTCTCGGCGCGCCCTAAAACACCAAATGATGATGATATGTGTATGGACGTAAAATACAAACTCGCCGAGCAGTGCCTTCGGAGCACGGATGGAGATGGAGGGAGGAGGTGGGAGTCAGAAGCCCCAATATTTTGGGTCTCCCATAGGGGCGCAGCCAAAGGGGGCACAGGTAGCACATGACCTCATCGATGCCAGAGTGCCCCTTTGATCGCTAGGCGGTGTGCCGTTTGGGCTGTGCCGCTCGATATTTAGTGTCCTACGCCGTTGAACCTAGACGCAAGTAGACCGCATGTAGCAATTGAAACGATTGTTAGACAATTTAAAACTATTTTTGGTCAGCTTGGGAATTCTGTCGCGTTTCATGGTACCCAGGAAGAGTGTGGGCACCTAATACGCGCCCAGATAATGCCTCATCGTCGCCAATAGTCGTACGGGCGAAGGCATTCTGGTGCCCATTGAGCTCACTTGGTGCCACCTGAGCTGGTCAAAGGTCATATGAACCCATCTAAAGCCAATTGAGCTACTCTGACGACCCCATATCTGAAGGCCAATGAGCTAGTCTATTCCCTGGGGAAAATTGAGCTGTTCTGGAGGGGGAGGGGCTCTGATCCACATCATTGTTGCCCTGAGCTGGTCTTGAATATATGTGAAATAAAAACACAAGGCCAGTTACCATCATCTCGGGGGCCACTGAGCTATATTCTAGTCCCTGGTTGCACAGCTGGGGGACAGCTGCCTTGTGGGGCTCTGTCACACTAGGTGGTCCCCGGGCTGGTCTTGAATAGAGGATCACCATAAATTCAAGACAGTCTTTGAAAACTCTTAAAATATTATATATCTACAGGTCATACGGACATCCCTATGGTCATAGTGGAATAGGGATATACAGAGGATATGACCCTCCAAGGCATAGGGGCAGCCAGTGAACAAAATGAGGTAGGTGACGCGGTCAGGTAGTTCGGGAAAATACAATCCCAACATTAATGGCTCTTACAGTAAAAATAACCACCTAACTTTGCCTTAAATTGAGGAATATTTCCCAATAAAATCTACAATCTGGCGGGTTGAGGGAGGGGCGACTGGCATCACCCGGTTAGTGGCGAGAGGCCGGAGGAAGCTGGAAGGCTTAGAAAGATAAAATATTTTTGCAGGCAGTGTTTAAACCGATGGTGTTGAAAGGGTCGGCTTGAAACGGGAAAGCTTGGGAAACCTGACGTCGCTGCCTGCTAACCATGGATGTGAGAGACGATTTAACACTCAGCGAGCCATTCCATCCGGTGCACAGACTCCCATCCCATATCCCGAAATGGTGAGTTTGTCACTTCATGCGCTCACTATTACATATGTGCACTGACAAGACCAGCAGCACGGGTAAGTGCACACAAAGGTCCAGGCGTTCATGGCCCATAAGGTACCCTCCCACAACACATATGGATGAAAACCGATATGCGAACCTCATGTGCAAAAACCAGAAGTACAGACATATAGATCCCTAGTGCAGAATAAAAGACAAAGAACAAAACAAAATACGCACAAACACACGATGACTGTGGCATCCAGCGTGGCTAAGGAGAGAGTGAGAGAGCTCTCACTGGAGAGGTGGAGGTGGAGGTAGAGGCAGAGGTGGAGGTGGAGGTAGAGGTAGAGGTAGAGGTAGAGGTGGAGGTGGAGGTGGAGGTGGAGGTGGAGGAGAGAGAGAGAGAGAGAGAGAGAGAGAGAGAGAGAGAGAGAGAGAGATGCTGAAGACAGGTAGGTTAGTGACAAAACTTGTAGCTTGCCGAGACACTACGAACAAGGCTAGTGAGCGAAATTTTGCTGTTATCTAGAATTGCTGAGTGACAAGGGTTTGTCTCAATACTGGCTTAGAAAAATTTTCTTGATTACTTTCTTAAAGAATACTTTGCTGCGAGGTATGTAATTAATATCGCTTATGTTTGATGCTACTGTCTGATGTTCGATGTTAAATCTGATCTTTTAAAAGCAACTGCAGACAATCAACTGCAAAAAAGCCACTGAGGTGGAAAAATATAATTCATCAACTAGAAGCAGACAGCGCACATACTAAATATTATGATCAGAGAAAGCTTTGCATTATTTTTTCAGGTGTGATTGAAGGGGTCCCCTTACACTGCAGGCTGTGTGAACTGACCTTGCCCACAAATGTTCTATGCTTAATTTGCACTGTGCCTGCTGCAGGTGCAATGATATCATTTGTTGGGTTTTTCATATCTTGCCATTTTATTTTTTTCTCATCATAGGATTAAGCAGTGTGTGTGTTGGAAAAGTGCTTAAATTCCCAAAAGAAATGATCAAGATCAGATTGATGTGACTCAATGGAGAGGGGAGGCTGGTGATGCTCCAGGAAGAAAAAAACTTATGTTTGCATGCTTCACATTTTTTCTAGTATGTGATTGTGGCTCCCTCTTGTACTGTGGATTGTGTGCATTGGATTTATCATGCTGTGCAATTGGGTGTTTTCTTCAGCATAGGATTAAGCAGTGTCTGTGTGTTGAAAAGATGTTTGTTCATTCCTAAAAGATATCAATATCAGATTGATGTAGCTCAATAGAGACGGAAGGAGGCAGGTAACATGCTAGGAAGTATAACCAACGGTTTAAATATAACATGCTATTATACCTTAAACATTGTTTTACATTGTTAAACATTGCCATGGAACTTAATAAAACCCACTTTCTAGGCCTGTCCCCTCGAATCCGGATGTAAAGTAAAAACACCTAAAATTGTATATTCGGGCACAGCCCTTCAACATAATCATGTAGGTAATATAAAAATTTCAGTCATAGTGTAGTCAGACCTTGATTGAATTCGAGGTCTGGCTACACTATGACTGATAAGTTTTATATCACCTAGAAGATTCTTATGAAGGGCTGTGCTGGAATATGCAATTTTAAGTGTTTTTTACATCCGAATTCGAGGGGACAGGAGAGCGAACACATTGTCAACTTAAAAACTATAGTCATTAATCTAACAATGATTCCCCTACCAGTCAGTGCGAATCCGTCTACAAGCCATAGACATAAATCTAACAAAGATTTCCTGATCAGTAAGTACAAATCCGCCTAAAAACTATAGTCATCAATCCAAATACAATATGTATCCAGAAAACGGACTTACCATACAAAAATAAATCCAAACCCGCATCCGCGCCAGAAACCACCCAAAATCCTCATCTACTTCATTCAATTCCACCGAAGGTTTGGAATCCATTCAAATATCATATCCGTGACATATCCTAGCTCGGAAGCCTCGTGTAGATTGGTGCGCCGGCCCCCCCTCCCCCCGGCCCACTGCGGCGGAGCCCCAAAATGGGCACAAGTGCCGCATTTGATGACGGAAAGCTCTCCTTGTGATATTTCTGTACGGCTATAGCCCTGTTTAATATGGCACAAACTATAACCTACCCTACCTAGACGAATGAACATACAAAATCTGGATTCAGGGCGTCCTCACCAGATCTGCCCCCCCCCATATTGAGCAATCCGTGGCGACACCTTTACTTTCCGAGTTAATCACGGAATGTCTGTCTGCTTTAGTTTTTGGAGCCTTATTTGGCATAGCACTTGTTCCTGTCAACGTTGTCACATAGAAATCACGAAGGCCGCGGCATCGACAACAATAGAACGTGGGTGGATGTCGTGATGCGGTCACCGTCTATTAACCTGACGAGTGTACGGCATCATGCTCTGCGCTGCTTGACACCAACCACAAGACTTCCCCATTCTTCGACCGTCAAACACTCCACGGACTCATTGGAAGGAACTGCTCAAAACGAGAACATATTTATGCTCTCAGTTCTTCGTTAATAGTTCTTAGAAGGCCTACACCAACCTCCAAAATGGACTGCAGATATCGTCCTCGGCCAACATTTATACACATGCGCATTATGTGTCGACTGGCTGACCAAAAAGCACAGCAGAAGGGGCAGGTGGCGTGACTGAAGGCGGCCAGCGATAGCCTTCTTAGAAAGCCAGTCCTGTACAAAACGATCGCTGCCACCACTTGATGGGCATGCAGCATGCAGTGCAGTCTTGGGACCACCTGCTGAAGGGCCGGTGTTCTTTCCTTCCTTGACGCGACGTTATAGGATCATCAGTATGAGAGTGATTTGGGCCAGCACCTAAGGAACACGGAAGCACCCCACACCTCACACGGACCTTAGAAAACGCACACCTGGCCCGCACCTTATCCCCTGTCCTCTGCACAATGGTCCTATTGAAAGCACTGGGATCCATTTCCACACTGGTGCGAAAACTCACTCTCTGCACGACTATTGGATAGCAGCAAAGCATACCAAACAGCAGATCGTACTTCTATAAAAAAACTATCAAATTTGATGATACTGAATGGTTCAGCTATTTCAGAAAAAAACTTAGCAAAATTAGCACCCGGTGTTAACAAATCACGAGAACTAGGCGCTCAACCTAGTACGGTGTCGGTGGCGGCACGTGGGGGCATTGCCGAAACAACCAATGTTTTCAAGGAAGGAATATAGCTGCGGGTGAACGATGACGGCGGTGGTTTGCTGTTTTGTCTTTTTTTCTTTCCATGCGGGGGTATGTTGAAGCACTGCGGTACTTTTTCACGAATTGATTGCTGTTTTGTGCCATTTCTGAACGTCTGTATAAACATTCATACAAACACGTACACATCTATCACATACACAGCTAAACACAGATCCAGAAATCAGCTCCGGGCCAACGTGAAGAACACGTTCACCTGTCACGCACGTGTAAACGTGTGTAACAGGTGCGTGCCAGCTACCATTGGCGTGAGCAGATGAGAAGAGAGGACATGCAGGAAGCTGGCGAGGTCAGGGACATTGGCAAGGGTATCTAAGCTTTTACTGATCCCAACTAAACGTCCCATCGTTGGCCTGAATCTGAACGCCGGGAAAATATTAATTTTGATATTCTCATGTGTGGGAGGTCCTTGGATCAAAGCTGACCTCTGGCAGCATTTTCCTCGACCGCCTCCTACCTATGAGATGGCAGTACACAGGGTAGTGCCCGCCTTGACTAGGGATTTCCGCTGACCAACCAGCGCCCTTGTTATTGGGAGCACGGGCTTGATCTGCCTTTAAATAGATCCACCGGTCCGGTGGTACCGCCCGAGGGCACGGCCTCGCCGCGTGTCACCGGAGCAGTCCTCTGTTCCGCCGGGCCCGAGAAATCTGGACATCTCGTGATAATGGCTAACAATATTGCGTCTAGACAGTCTGTTCACGGCACGTCTGTGACGTACATTTTGTTATAACAAAATGTACGTCATAAATATCATAAATGACTTCATAGTGGAGGTTACCTGAGATGAGTTTCAAGGTCAAAGATCAACTCAAAAAGTTATGGGTTAAGGTAAAGCCGTGATCTACATTTCAACGGACACTAAAATGTCCATTATAGTGCACACTATAGGGAATATATCGCATTGCGACTCATAGGCAGGAGCATTGCCATAGGCGGGGACAATCTAGTTGGGGACCCGGTCCTCACTTTTCCCCCACTTTTGCCCCGGTGTATCGTTGAAAATGTCTAATTCTAAGACGGAAATACTTTCTTTTGCTTTTTTCCTGAGAGTTAGCCGGTGCTTAAAAAGAGAAAAATCACTTCCCTATCTAGTCGACTTATCATATACATACCAGCATAAGTTGGCATCGCTGGGTCCAGCGCCTCCCTTCCCCCGCTCGAAAATCTGTGCCGACGGCCTTGGTCATAGATAAATGCCCTTGAATTTAAAATCTATGGGATACAATTTCATAGGACCTGTCCTCCATGATCCCAGTCCAGGGTTAGTGAATTCACGATTTTCCCCGCATAATTTTGCTATTTCGAAATAGGTCCCCAGCATGCCCAAATTTGACCTTTATGTCCTCGTTTGACCTTGAATAGAAATTCGATTGATCTCCAATAGGCATCCACTATAAACACATTAATGTATTATCATTAACGATAAATGGGCAACCCCTGAGATGGGTACTAACGAAATAAACACAACAAACGCCTCGGTCCAATAACACAATGGAGTCAAGCGTGGAGTGCAGCTTCATATCGCCACGTCTCCTCGCCTCCTTAGATAGGGCCTGTTACACACCAACTATTTTGTCAACCTCAAACGCATCGCGTATTTCTGACGCATTGCGCATCACATATCTATCATACCGTCGTGCTCTTACTCAAGCGCGTGGGAACCAGGGAGAGGGCATGAACGACCCAGCTTCACAGCTGAAAGCTCACCCTCTCTCTGGGAACCCAGCCCGCCGATGTTTTCACCGCTGCATGGGCGCATACAAGTTGTGTGTATCACGAGCTCAAATGTAGTGTTTTTCACGATCTCAGCCGTTTTGACCCTCTAACGATCCACCCTGGCACATGTCACCGGCTTAAACGTAATGTCGAGTCCGACTATACAAAGTTCCCATAGTCGCTGAAGCCGATCTCGACAGCATGGCAGGCTCCGCAACACTGAAGGTGACCCCTCAAAACATGTTTGCCCTCTTCAGCACTTTGACATCTACGCCGTTCTCAAGGCTGTTACACGGATCAAAAACCGTTCAGTACACTAAAGGTCGAAACTCGGACAGACCGGACGTTGAGTCAGCCCGTGACGGTCGCAACAGGCGAGCTATATAGATTGCAACAGAGCACCTCGGCGCCTCAGATCCCCGACCTGCCCCGGACGACCCAAGACAAGAACTTCCGTCATCGGACCAAGCCAAAATGTGGCCCGTGCTCATATTGGCCGGCATTATCATGAGCCTGTTGAAGTTCGTCACAGGTTATCAATATGGTGAGTTTCAGTGTGAGAAGGGAACAAGCAGCGCCCATCTCAAATCGTGTGGGAATTTTAGCATTAAGCTTACGAAACATTTCGCACCTTTAAAATGCATTTAGAAATTCGCCCCACAATGTTGCACCTACATAGGCGAATCATATTAAGAATGGCCGAGAACAGCGCTCCTCTGCAATTTCAGGTGTACCAGCCGGGTGACACAGAGACACGTCTCACCAGTCAACAGCAGATATTTATCGATCTGTCACTTCATAGCGCAAAAGGTTCTGACTACAACTCATGGAAGTGCCGAAACCCCATTTAAGACCCGCGTTGATGATATTGTTGAGATTGTTCGAATGACACACATTCACAAAGTACAAATGGCTTTACCAATTAATCACTTGGGTGTCGGCACAGCCGTCACAGAAATGAGGAAAATATTACCAAGCAATGCAACTCGAAAAACAAAAATAGAAAGATGGAGCCCCGACCTCGGCGACGAAGGCTCATGTGTCTGAGCCATGAACCATGTGACAAACCGCTACATGTCCAAAAGATGGCATGCATTAAACGTCCAAAAGACTGTTAGGATACAAGACAAATCGACGCCCATCAACCATCATCAATCAAAGCTGGTGAAGCACACACCGTCCAGTCCAAACGGCGTTAAATGACACAACCAGTGATCTCGAAAAAATCAAGAGCACCATATGCTCGCAGATTGTAATCAGTAAGGGTACAATCAATCAAGCACGTGGTGCAATGGCACAGAGTGACGCAGTTATCATAGCTTCCTTCTCTAAATGAGAGGCCACTGGCAGCTTTCGCTTGTTCAACAACGGAAAGTTTAAAACCCAAATGCACGTTTGAGATGACCCACTTGAACCTTAAGTAGCCAGCTGTTCAGGTTTCATCCTTCCCAAAGTACTTCACATTCAAGGAACTCTCTGAAACTTTTGCAAGCTATCTTGTGACACATTTAACGTGAAAATGTCGCCAAACATACCAATTAAAGCACAACATACCTCACCTCACTCTACGTCATTATCTAATCAGTGATTTAGGAACAGAAATTGCGCGCAAAGAGTGATACATGTCCGGTCACCAGGGCCGGATCCAGGAATGTTCGCTAGGGGGGCCGCAGCGCTGGGGGGCGCCACTTTCATGGCCAGGGGGCGCCATTTTTAGGCCGGCTGGTGGCGCCAAATTTTATTTTCTTTGCCCATTTAAAGTATTGTTTTTGCGAACTGAATCAGTTAACCCGCGCCCCGGTGGGCCTCCGAGTCACCTTCGCCCTGGTGGGGGTGTTTGAACACCCCCTCTCGAGCTCGGCCCCCATGCAGGATAGCGAAAAAATGCGAACCCTGGTGGATAGCTCATACAAATTCATGAAGACACTATATCAGTCACTTTTTGGCTCAGGTCAACATTGAGGTCATGACAGGTCAAAGAAGTTGGCATTTTGAGCAAAGTTGTAGGGCTCTAGCGTCTGACAGCGTTGAGTTAGAATCGTTTTGTAGGCCCTGTTCGCTTTCTCTCGTCACAGCGAATCGAATGATGTATAATAGCATACTAGGTCAAAACACAAATCACCTCACCTCAGGCCAGGTCAAGGTCACTTTTTGACTGAGCATAGTCCATATGCCTATAAATCGAATGGCAACAGCAATCCAAACGCAATGGTATAAACATAAAAGCTGTATCATCATTTCATGCAAAGTTATTGAATCAAGTCTGAAATCTGCTTAAGTAGCTCCAGCTGACCTCTCAGAGGTCATAGGTAAAACATTGCAAAATGAACCTAAAAAGGGGCCTAGGATACTTCGATTTGAAAAATATGAGGGCGTTATCACCTTTATCTGCACAAATACAGCCCATTTTCTGTTTTCCTCTGAATTTCCAATGGAGAGGTCATGGTCCGTATTTGACCTTATGCCATCGATGTAAAAAATCCTGGAACTTTTTGGAGAACTCGGTGGGGCCATTATGTGTTATAAGTTTCAATCCGATAGATTCACCCATTTCCTATTTATGCCACCTTAAACATTTTTTAGGTAAGGTCACTTGAACTGCACTGATGACCTGACCCGAGATGACCCAAGCTTAAAATTTTGAGGAAACTTGCGGAATCGATTAAGAATACGGTGTGCCAAGTACGGCGGCGCTTCGCGCCGCCGTTTTTTCTTGCCGCCCGAAAAACCGGAGGGGTGTGTTCAAACAGCCCCCAGTGGGGCGAGGGTCAAAGAGGTAATTAGAGATTCATGTTTTCTTTAAAAAAATGAGGAGAGATCATAGCTTTGGATGTATCTAAAATACAGCTCAGCAGTGGTAAAAAGTGAATGTATTTCTTTGGCCTTTATTTTATTGATGCACTGGAACCCATGGTTAGTAAAGACACTCTGGGAACCCCGGGATACTGCATGGTGACTATTTTCTCCCCAATCAGTGATCAAAATTATCTTCAGAGGCCTTAAACAGTTTGTAGAAGACCAAGGAATATTTAGAATAGGCCCGTCTCATCCAATGGGCCCATGTTTGTCATTGGGGATTAGGTTTTAAGGGTCTAATAAGCTACTAGGTCAGAGCAGTAATCCCAGCTCCCTTCAATCTGAGCTAACCAGCCACGAAGGATCTATGACTTAAGCACATGGACCTTGGCTTGCTTCAAGACCCCAGTTATTGTAAACCTTTCTAAGATTATATTCTAATATTATGCCCTCCTAAGACTTGACTGAGACAAGCAGCATCCCGTATTTCAATGTAGTACTTTGACCTCCTTCCGTGCGTAACCACGCTCGACGTAGGACAAGCGTAGCCGGGATGCACAGGGACCAGTACCGACCTAGTCTACGCAGAATATCAGCATACCGATCTAAGGTGCGCACTACGATCACAATGCTGATTTGACCCCACCTGCACAGTGGAGGCACAGACTGGAAATCATAATAAAATATCGACGTGCGTGCGCCCATTCTTATGTACTCTCGGCATCACAATACGGCCCCTGGTGACCCTAAGACAAGCAAAGGCCCAGTTTAGGGATACTCCACATCAGAGATCAACTCGAAAAATGTGTTTTTGTCTCCCTTCAGCGGCATATACCTGAATTTTTGCAGGAACTATAACCAGATTTTGGCCGTTGCCCTGCCTTCGCTGTGCTCTGGCAGCGACATTGGACCCTCGACTGACCAAAGTGAACTCGAAGTCGTGCACAGTCTACACTTGTACACTTTCCGGCTTTCTCCAGGGGTTCACTAACTGGCAAATTAGATCCTAATTGATTTAAGGGTCCCACCAGTCCCACTCACAGCAGTCAAAGACTGTCATGGATGGCTCCCCGCCTGGATGCAGGAGGCCCAGCGACTTACCGATTAGACCTCAGGTTACCTCATGGCCTTCCACAGGAATATGGCAGGCCTTATTGGTCACGGAAATACCTGTTGGTCCCGGAGTGTCCTTTTTACTGACTGTGCGTTCAGTTCCAAATATATATATTTACGATACAGAATGTTCTTATGGTCACATGGGGTATCGCCCTGTCCGATAATAAAAAAACATGCTGGCAAGACATGGCCCTGACTGCGACCGAAACTCTGTTAGTTACAGAGATCCCTGTTGACCTTAGATTGCCCTACTGATAACGAGGAGACTCCTAGTCCCAGAGGACCCAAAGGCCCAAACACTCAAACTTGTCACAGCATCCCCCCGCTGGCCACAGAGGGCATTCTTGGTAGCAGACAGAAGGCTCTTCTGACTACATTGGGCCCTGCCGACCACAAAATGATATACTGGTCATGCTTGCCACAGAGGGCCCTGTTGAAAACAGGTGACCCACGTGATTAAAGAGTGTCCTGCCCCTAGGGAACCCTGACGATCCCATATAGGGCGTCGCTTGCCGCAGAGGGTCACGCTTGTAACAGCAAGTCATGCTGGTCCCCGAGGTTTACGGTTGGTCATAGATTGGCGTAGCCCGGCTGCCCTTCGCGCGATCTTTTCCCTTCGGGTGCCTCTCATGCTATTGTGCTAGCCGCCCCACCCCTTTGCTACGTTTCTTACCCTCCCTACTATAGTTTCATCACCCAATCAACTGTCCTTCCCCATCACCAAGGCATTTTCATGGCAGAAGTCATTGCTCAGAACTTGGCCATCATCTCTCAAACTAAGCCGTGCGCAAAAGTTTAGGACAGTCATCCACCAGAAGTCTGTTTCCCATGCACTGTATTGGAAAGGTTACAGACTTCATTACACGCCACTTCAGCTAATATACAAAATCAGCGGACCATCTACCTGGGTTTTTCTTGATTGTAGTATAGTTTTATGCGAAAGTTCCAAATATTTATTCGACAAAATCCGTATTTGGGGCAGTTTTTTATGTTATAATGTGTTTTACAAAAAAGATTCCCCAGCAGCTTCCGAAATATCTAAAGAAAAAATACAATGTTGGACATTTGTTTAACCACCAAAGTGCTCAAAATCCAATGATTTAAAACAACTATCTTTATTGTTATCAAAGTGTCTAAAATTTTTAAAGAAAGCCGTAAAAGTCAATGCCAGATACTGTGCCACCTTGCTCTGTCGGGACAAATGTTCAATTTTGTACGAAATGCAGCATCGGCGTGAATTTTTCTTGGAAGATATATTTGGTAATATTAAAGCAGCATACTATATGAATTACGTTGCAAAAATAGCCAGTTTTTAACGTCTTTAAAATGTATCCCAAATCCAGCTCTCTCAAACCAGCCGCAAACTCAACCTATCCAAGGTGATGCTGTTAGAGGTCGCACTTGACCAACACTAACCGAGCTTATCTATCACTGAACTACAACCGAGAGGGGTGGGTACATGGACGATCCAGGATTTCGATAAGGGGGAGCGAAGTCTTCGGGGGCGGTCAGACTACCATTTGGGGGTCGGCCTTTGGTATCATGGATCTTTGTGATGCTAATTTTGCGTATTTGTGATGCCATTTGAAAAAGTGCCGATTAAAAAAGACACGTTACCAAGAAGAGGAAGAATTTCTCAAAGTGCATCTAGTTAAACAAACAACAATGAAACAGAGCATCTTCTACCTAGATTACGTTTTGAAGCAGAATTTACACAGAGACGGCCTTTGGAGATTTTGCGAACCAGTCGTTGCAGTTTACCCTGTCTGCGCAGAGCGGATAGTGATAAATCAATAATATTCGGGATAAGGCGAAACTTTTTGCTGTTTACAAACTTGTGGGAGAGGACGCAACCAAAATTCTGTAGGTGCCTCCTGCCGAGCTCTCAATGTTTTTTTTTACACAGATGACGTGGGAATTTCGCATTGATGTCTGGATACAGCCTTTCATTAGTGGCACTGCGAAAAAAACACCTCGGCAAAATAAGTAAATAATCGAAGTCAACAGCTTATAGGATTATCAGTAGATCCGGAATGTTTTCTAAACAAATTTAAGGGATATTGGTCTATGTGCTCAAAATTTGCTTCACAAGTAACATTATTTTTTACCAGTCCGCTATATTCCATCGTAGCATGTTCTTGTCGCAAAAGACAACACAACCACATATCGGACGGGCACACGACCACACATCGGATGGGCATGAATGCGCCCTGGGGGATCCTGCGTGGTAACGGAGCAAAATCACACCGATCGATACCCAAAGCAAACATTAAAAGAACTCGGGTAAATTGTTACCACTCAAAGCTGAGAGCTGTCCATGTTGCAATGGGATGCCCTAAGGTTGAAAAAGAGCGGTCAATCGTGAAATTGGGGCACCCGAATACAAAGAAGAGGACATCCGAAGTTGAAGGCGGTATACGTAAAAGTGGGGCGCCCCAAGGCTAAGAAAGAGCAGACAATTGTGGAAAATGGGCGCGCAATCATGCACTAGAGAGCAGTCAAAAGTGGATGAGAGCGATCAATTTTACGGTGGGCCGCTTTATAGCAAAAAGGGACGGTCAATCATGATTTAAGGGGTTCCGAACCACAAAGCGGAGGGCGGCCAGAGGTGAATGAGGGCAGTCCACGTTGAAGTAGGGTGCTCTAAGGTTGCACAAGAGCGGCCAACAGTGGAGAAGGTGCGCGAAACCATGCAGAAGAGAAGGGATAAAAATAGATGGAGGCAGTCCATGTTGCAGTAGGGCAGCCCAGGGCTGAAAAGCGGGCTAATTGTGAAAAAGGGGAGCCCAGTCACAAAGTTAAGGGCGCCTGTAGGTAAATGAGGGTGGTCCACGTCGCAAAGGTCCGCCAAGGGCTGAGAAGGGGTGGAAAAACGTGAAATATGGGTTTCCCAACCATAAAATAGAGAGCGTCCGGATGTGAGAAAGGGGTCCACATTGAAGTGAGGCGCCCTAGATCTGCAAAGGAGCGGTAATAGTGGAGAACAGGCGAACAATCATGCAGGAGAGGGCGGCCAAAGGAAGGTACGTGCGGTCCATGTTGCAGCGGGGCGCTCTAGAGCTGAAAAGGGCGGCCAATCGTGAAATTTGGGGGCCTAACCACAAAGAAGAGGGCATCAAAAAATCGATGAGGGTGGTCCACGTTGAAGTGTGACGCCTATTAGTAACCCAGGGCATGATATATGAGGGGGTGCTTAGGTTTATAAATGAGTCCAGCGGTGATGCAGCATGGGAGTGCCAAAAGTTGAGTGTGGTACACCCTGTGGAACGCCGGTGGTCTAGCCGGGGTTAGTGTGATGAGTTAATCATTTAGTTATTTGGATTTTCGGGCGAGGGATGGTAATGGTGATAGTGCATCGGGGGGACGCTGATACTTCACAGAGGCGATACCGAGACTGGAGCTATGGATACGGGTGATGCAGGCAAGGGGCGCCTGCAGTACATAGGCGTGGAACCGTCAGTGGAGCGTCTGTGGGAGCAAATAATCCATCATAGGGACACTGGTAGGGTAACAACAGGGTAGAAAGGGGGTAAACGAATAGGGCACTGGTTGGGCAACAGGGAGGAGAAGACGATGCATGGGAAGAGCGCTGACGGCGCAATTTGGTCATCAAGGAGACACCGAAGCTAAAGTTTGGAGCTTCCGGTGATACAGCTTGGGGGTACTCGCATTCAGTGACATTTGTGGGGGCTGTCAAGGAGAGGCGCTGGTAAGACAACGGGCCACGTTTGGGATGCAAGAAAGGCAAAGTAAAGAGAAGCTGCATGGGGTTTCTGGCAGGGATGTGTTGGTGCGTTCATGGAGCTAACGATAGGCACCCATCATGTACCATGGAGGCGCTGGAGGCACGGAGTGTGCTGTCAAAAGTTGGGGCACCCGTAGTGCCGCGTGGCGGGGGTAGAGGGGTGCTGGGCACCGGTAGAGCAAAAGTAAGATCAGCAGAAATGTGTGGGCGCCTATAGTGAAGTGTGGGAGCACCAATGGAGCGAAAGAAAAGCACCAATGTACCATGGGGGCCGCTAAACAGAGTGGTTTGTCGAAATATGGGGGCACTCCCGATGAGCCCACGGCGGGAGATGAAGGCGCCGGTGGAATAACAGGCACCAATGATTCATTATGGGGGCGCCAGTGATACAGACCGATGTGTCAAAAGATGGTGGGAAGAGGCGGGGGAGGGCGCCCATAAAGTTAAAAGCAGACAACAATAATGCATCATAAGAGTGGGGCTCCAGTGGTATAGGAGGGGCTGTTGAAATGTGAAGACCCTCTCAATGGGGCATGGAGGCGCCGTTTGAGATTAAAAACAACGCACCAATGATACACCATGGGGAGCCAGAGGTAAAGAGCGGGTCCAAAAGAAGGGGGCGCCCACAGTGAAGCGTGGGGGCGCCGGTGGAGTGCACAGAGGACACCAATGATGCCCAGTAGGAATGCCGGTGGTACATGCAGGGTTTCAACACATGGGGCGCCCACAGTGACGCGTGGGGCGCCGGTGGAGCAAAAGCGAGACATCAATGCTGCACCATGGAGGCACCAGTGGTATAGAGCGGATTTTCCGAAGGTGGGGGCGCCCGTAGTGAGGATTGGGGCGCCAATAGCTTATAGCGGGATGCCAAGGAGTAAGAGAGCCCATAATGAGTCTTGGGGCGCCGGTGGAGTGAAACGAAGGCACCAATGATGCACCATGGGGGCGCCAGTGGTATAGAGCGGATTATTAGAAGGTGGGGGCACCCGTAGTGGGGAGTGAGGATCCAATAGTACATAGCGGGGATATAAAACGGGCTGGTAAAAGGTGAAGACCCTCTCAGTGAGGCATGGGGGCGCCATTTGAGCAAAAGGCACCAATGATGTATCACGGGGGCACCAATGGTAAAGAGCGGCTCTAAAAAGCAGAGGTGCCCACGGTGAAGCGGGGGGGGCGACAGTGGAATGCACAGAAGACACCAATGATGCCCAATGGGGTCGCCGGTGGTATGTACCTCGACAACCTGGGATAGATGCATGCAATCTTGAAAAATATCTAGAATTGTGAAAAATGTGGAAAAATTTCCGTCTCCAGCAATGCTCTTATTGTCTCCCAGATAGGGCGAGGGCACCGGCCATAAGGTGCGCGTGAGGATTGTGTGAACTTCAAACCCTTGCTGACAGGGAAATGCCACCTCTAAAACTAAAATATCATAGGTTTTCGGCTCCTTGCGATATCCCACTCCTACTCCTGCCAACAATTGGGATTTCCTCCGCTTCCGGCGCTTATACCTGTTAGGATCGAAGTCAAGGGTGATTCACAAACTGCATTGAGCAGGGATTCTGAAAAAAGTTCTGCCATGATGATAACACCCCCACTGGAGTTTCCAAGCTTGACGGTTAATATGGAACATTCTAACAAGGACATGCTAATGTCAAACACGAGTTCTCTGAAGTGTATTATTTTCCTCGACAGATTCTAGGGAAAAAGCAAAGCGAAAACGGACAGGCAAACCGCGTCTCCGTGATGGGCGGATAGCTCGAGCTCGGGACCGGTCCACTATCTTTTGAAAGGGTACAGCGCCGTAGCTTGATTCTTTCTTCTTCTTTTTTTTGTAGATGAACACAACTATAACATTGCTTGCAGGATGACAGAGCATGACACACATTTTCTCTATAAGTGTTGCACTGGAGCACTTTTTGGTCCAACAATATGTATACTTCTTGCTCAAATTCTAGACACAGAGACATGACCAATGGTAGGCATCAAATTAAGCTCAAAAAGTTTCCGAGACATTATCAGAGCGCTGAGATGATGGAAATTGTAACTGAAATGTTGCGCAGACAAAACACGGACAGAATAACATTTGAGGTTGCACTATCATTCATGTTGACCTAGCTCGAAATTCAGCCGTCGCTGTCTCCGGTGGCCTCCAACGCTTGAGAACGTCTATGAACGCCGAACTCAGACCTCTATCGTGCTGAAGCGCCAGGACAAACATTTCGCCGCTGATGTAGACTTGCGTGTGGCTGGAATGAGGGAAGTGACAACATAGCGGACGACCTCTTCAACAGACAGCCCAAAAAGGCGTTACAGCTGTGCAGACAAACTGTAACGGCCACGGTGAGATCATGCAGTTCCACGTTGTAAAACAAAGGCACAGAAGTTTTTCCCGCGTTATGTTTCCGACGAAGAGAAGGCTCCATTTTTTTTTGCAAAAAGCTCGCGCATAATATCCCCATGGCGAACGTCCAGATTGAATCCAGAATAAATCGAACAGTCTACATGCGCACTTTAGGGGCTGGACAAATATGAAGTCAGCAAAATTTAGGGGTTGTCCGAATCCCCTACCCCTTTGGTGAGCAATAGTCGGCACATTCGGGACATTACCTGGTCTCTGATTAAGGGACTGACTCTGGCCACAACATGAAGTTGATGGTATACTTTGGTACGGCCCAGGATGATGTGCCTTGTCCCCCAATGGGTAGCCTGCAGGTACTGATAAAGAAAAAAATTGTTTTCCCATATACTAGCTTGCCCAGCATCTTACCTGTACCTATTACCTGTTCCTTCCTGTAACTACTCCCCTTCACACCTCCTCCTATTGTTGCTCCAAGTACGGTGACATAGCCAGGAACCTTACTCAATGTGGATTATTCTGAGTGCTTATATGAGTGCACAGAAATGCAGACAGTTGCTTGCGTCTGGTTGCTACCGTCCGGTGCGGCCTCCTGGGGGCTTGCGGCTCGGGCTGGGGGAGATGTCGGCCGGGAGAATGGCTATACTGTATGTACCATAAAATATTAATGCTTCATATTAATTTATCCCATCCCCACGACACTGAGAAAAATTCTGGTAACTTAAGATAAATGCTCTTGAAGAATAATAGATCTGGCTGGATAAGTTTGTGTCAAATTATACAATTTTCAATCCCTTTTTTACCAAGCCAATGGCTTGGTCAAATTAGACAATTTTGCTACCTGCCCAAGCACCTTAGATTTCACTGTCCCATCGTTTTTTTTTACTTTTTAGTTAGTTCTTTCTCATTCCTTTTCTAAATTTAATTAATTAACATCTGTTTAGATACATCATCCTGTTCGAATTTGATGTTTCCTTCTTTTCAACTTCTGGAACAATTGTCCCTGAATACTATTATAGATGAAAATAATGATGACTCTGGCTTGCTTACGGAAAGGGAAGACACATTAACTAATTGTAGCTATGTATCCCCCATAAATATACCGTCACAGTCTCAAAATTTCACAACCAAAACAGCTCTCAACCTACTCCACTATAATATCAGAAGCATTGTTCGTAAAAGCCAATCTTTCAAAGACTTTATATTTAATACGAACATCCCTTTCTCATGTATACTGCTCAGCGAAACGTGGCTCAATGATGACTCTACACCAATTACAATCCCTGGCTACTCTTCTAATAACAAAATGAGAAAAAATAGAACAGGGGGTGGGGTTGGTATTTATATCAGTAATCTGCTTGACCACAAACTACGTGACGATTTATGCTTCCAGGACTCAAGTACTGAATGTATATTTGCTGAATTGAGACTAGAAAAATGCAAGAATGTAATATTAGGCTGTATCTATAGAGCACCGGATATCAATTTCCAAACTTTTATGAATGACCTTCAGAAAATACTTGATAAAGCAACTGTCGAAGGTAAAACAATAATCATAGGGGGAGATTTTAATGTAAACCTTGTGAGATTCGATGAAACCAGGGATGCAAAACAATTGATGGACTTGATGATGTCATATAATATGTTTCCAACAATAAGCAAGCCAACAAGGATATGTCAAACCACAAATTCTCTCATCGACTGTTTTTTACCAATTTTTCTGGTAAAGCCTATTCTCATGTTATAGTTGAACTAGATTTGTCCGACCACTTTCCAATATTACTTTCACTTGAATGTAAACAACAGGCTGTGCCGGAACAATCAAACCTGAGGCAGTTCAGAGACATATGCCCAAATCAAATCAATAGATTTAATCAATTTCTTGTAACCTCATTTGAAAACTTTCTTCAAATAACTGATCCCAATGAAGCTGTGACAGTCTTTTGCAACGTCATTGGAAAGAACATAGATTCATTTTTTCCCATTAAAACGAAAAACCGAAAGAAAGATCCAATTAAACCTTGGATAACTAAAGCTATACTTAACTCTATTAATGAAAAGAACAGACTCTATGATCAATATCTTGGCACTAAACTACAACAAGACTTTGATATATTCAAACAATACAGAAATAGGCTCCTAAAAATCATTAAAGCATCAAAAAACACTATTATCAACAAAAGATTAGGCAAGCTACGGGAGACATGAAGCGCACCTGGACTACAATGAATGAAATTATCGGTAACCAAAAGAATATGAGCTATCGTATTAAATCGTTAAATTATGAGGGGGTTACTTTGGAAACTAACCAAGAAATAGCTGATAAACTGAATGATTTTTTCACGTCCATAGGACCAAAATTGAATGAATCAATCCCTAATTGTAGTATTGACCCTACACTGGCCGTGGCTAATCGTGATGACTCATGTTTCCTTTACCCTATTAGCCCCGAAGAATTGAAAAAAATTATTCTTGGATTCAAATCTTCGGGCAACAACCTCCAATGCCTTACACCCAAAATTCTTAGATTGATTAGCCCTAGTGCAATTATACCGCTCACCCATATAGTAAATCTTTGTTTTGCCTCGGGATTATTTCCCGACATGCTTAAAGTTTCAACGGTTACCCCCATCTTTAAAAGTGGATCCCGTGAGGCGCCCGGGAATTATCGGCCTATTTCTGTTCTGCCCCCCTTATCTAAGCTAATTGAAAAATGTATTTTCCTACGGTTAACGCACTACATTGAAGGTCAGAATATTCTCAGTGACAATCAATATGGCTTTAGGACCAAACATTCTACCGAACATGCACTCCTAAATTTTCTTGACTTTGTAAATACTGAAAAAGATTTGGGTAACCATGTTATTGGAATATATCTAGACATAAAAAACTTTTGATTGCGTTAACTACAGTATTCTCTTCCGGAAACTTGAGAAATATGGCATTCGGGGCACTCCGCTAGAGTTAATAAAAATTTACCTAACGAATCGCTATCAGAGAGTGAAAATAAAAGACCGCAACGGAGAAGAAATTATTCAGAACTAAAAGCAATAATGTGCGGAGTGCTCCAGGGGAGTGTTTTAGGCCCTCTTCTATTCATACTATACGTAAATGATTTGCAGAAAGCTTCTGATGTGTTTAGGTTAATAACTTTTGCAGACGATACAAATATGTTCTTGTCTGGCCCAGATCTTGACCAACTCTGTCATACAGCTAATCTTGAACTAAATAAAGTTAAGGATTGGTTTATAAGCAACAAACTTAGCCTAAACATTTCCAAAACTAGCTACCAAATTTATTCTAATAGAAATTGTAACCTAACTGAGACCTTAATGATTGATAACAAACCTATTTCTAGGGAAAAGACAGTTAGGTTTTTGGGTGTTATGGTGGATGAGAGCCTAACATTTAAAGAACATGTAAATTACATTTGTAAAAAAATCTCTGTTGGAATTGGATTCATGTTTCAAGGTAAAAATATATTGGAACTGCCACAGTACAAAAACTTACATAATACATTACTCCTACCGCACCTCACCTACTGCAATCTTGTATGGAGTATAACGTTTAATTCACACCTGCGCAAATTATCACTCCTCCAGAAACGAGCTGCGAGAGTTATGCTTGGCCTGGGATATAACGACCCCGTTTCTCATAGATTTGATGAACTTAAAATAAAAACCATCACTCAACTTAGGGACCGAAAAAGTATGCTACTCATTTATAAAATAAGAAATAATCTAGTTCCACAACAGATTCATCACCTGGTGGATTGGATACCACAGGCATTGAACAATTATAATACTCGCAGTAACAATATACTTGTAATCCCTTTTTCTAGGACAGTAAATAAACAACTCACTTTTCGCATACATGCCTCGAAACTTTGCAACCAAGTTAATAATGTACACAGGATTAGATTTGACGTACCCATATCAACATTCAAAAGACAAATAGCTGAAGCTATGTAAATAGTCGGCACAGTCTGCTCTCGTGTTAATTTTAAAATTTCCATAATCGATCTCAATGGGGTTGGCGCCCCGGCGCCCGCCCCGCTGGGGTGGGTGCCGGGGAGCCGGAATGCTGTACTGTGTATGTATGTGGTATGTGCCCCGGTGCCCTCCCGGATGGGGTGGGCGCCGGGGAGTTGAACTGTTGTGCTGTGTGTGTGTCCTTCAGGTGCCCCGGCGCCCGCCCCATTGGGGTGGGCGCCGGGGAGCTGGAATGTTGTGCTGTGTAGATGTGCATCTAATGTGACATGTGCTGTTTGGTATGTGTGGTAGGTGGAGCTGAATTGCTGTGCTGTGTGTGTCTGTGCCTCGCATTCGGATGGACTATCAGACTATCAGTGTTGAGCTGTAGCATATGTTCAAATATGCCTAATATAGTAAATTTAGAATAAGACATCCTACTAAGAAAATCTATAAGAAGGACTCTCTAGCTAAATACCCAGTCCGGTGGAGCTGAGCGACAGATTCTAGTCTTGCTCTCCTCCATGGGGACTTGATCCATCGTATTGTCTTAAAAGAGCCCTTCAAGGAATTCAATGAATTCAGTGAAATACTGTGAGCAAATGTCCAAAAGCGGTATCGGTCTATATGTGCGAGTGATGTGGGCGTATGGGTGGTTAGGACGGGTGGGTGTTTCTGTGTGTCTAACCTGGGGCTGTTTGGGGTGTGTGTCGACGACTGTGCAGGTGTGTTGTGTGTTCGAATGAGTGAACACTTGCTGGGGAGGGATTTTTCTCTTCCCCTCCCCGCGCCCTGGTCCGCCACACTGTGGCGGTGCGGGGCGTGGGGGGGTCACTAGTCTGTTTCAGATATTGCGCGGAGATCTCAAGATACTTATTCTGAAGATTTGCATGAAGATTTTGATATCCTATTCAAGAATAACGAGCTTAGCTATTTGAGGCAATTTGCCCTTCCAAGTGTTGTTTCGTCTGTCACTTAACTTTTTGCATAATTCGCCGCGGCCATTGAACATGAAAACGACTGAGGAATTATCAAGTCCAGGAGACACGTGTGATTCGTGTAAATGGCCGTTGGCCGCGTGCTACCGTCCGTCCGGCACCGCATCTGACTGGAGCACCACTTCTGACCTGGGCACCGCATCCGACCCGAGCGCGGCACCTGACCTGAGCGAGGATGTGACCATGCATGTTTGGGGGCCATGGCTGTGTTTGCCGGCGGTCCGTGCTGATGCAGCCGGACGTCACTGTGTTCGTGAGGGCTTCCTTGCCCATCGCTCGGTGTGTGCCCGGTCTTTTTTGCCCGGTTGTGCGTCGTGACATTTTTTGTCTGACTGTTGCGACCGCAGCGGCATGGCTGGGCCGTGGTGATGTGAGGAGGTTGCGATTAGTAAACATTGGAATGGCTGGCAGTGTGACCGCGGAATTCAATATCCGGTGAAGATGGTTGAGGTACTGTATGACGGGTGCATGTGTATGTGCATGTGGATGCGATGGATGGTACTTTCCGATATTATGTTCAAGTGAATGTAAAGTGCCATCATGTAGAGGGCTCTCACAAACTTCGTGGTGGCTAGCCGTGCACTTGCTCCGGTTGGACGGTCGTGGTTGGTTGGTTGGGGGACTGTGTGCTGAGTTTTGAAGTGTGGATGCTCTGTGTGCAGTGTGATGATTGAGAGCATGTGCGGTAGTTTGTACTGGAAAAGGGGGTGGGAGTGGGGAAAGGGAGGGGGTAGCGAAGGGATATATATATATTGGACTGTGGGCAAGGGATGGTGGATGGGGGGGGGCATGTGCCCAATTGTCGATTGTATTTTAAGTGTGCACTTGAAGCTGTGTGTGTGTGTAAATATACCCCCGGTGGAAACCGCGGCGACAACAAATGACAGACCCCCTAGTCACTTTGCCAGCATTCGCCAACAATTTCCAGACACCCCCTGGTCAGCAAAGCTTAGCTCCAACTAAAAAAACAATAGTGAAAGGCGTCAAAGGTGCAACAAACAAAATGATATTTAAATCCATATTTTGACAGTTAATGGTGCGTTATCAATGTTAACCATATGGGAGCATATTTCGTGAAATATCTCGTAAAGTAACGTAGCTATCGTCATAATTTTTTTCACCGGAAGTAAACAATAAGTATATCTTTACGGCAGTTGCTCCTTCAGGCCTGATGCATTTCTAGTTTTTGTACAATTCGACATCATTTTTCAAATTTCTCTAACTTAAAGTTTGAATAACTTTTTGCATCATACAATCATTGAAATAGTGTGGGTGGGCCTATGTTCTTAGAGCCAGTCCCTACAACACTGTTGTATTTTTTGAATTTTTGCCTTATAAGAAAGATATAAGAAGCTGAAATTTGAAAGCGTTTTCCAAACATTCAGGGTAAAAATCGGGAAAACGGAAACAACAGAGTTTTGCGGCTCTCTCTTTTTACAGTTTCCATACAAAATTAAAAACAAAAAGACTCGGCAAAAAGTTATTTCAAGTTCTATAAAACTTTCCCAATAGATGGCTTTGGCAGTAACGGATTCGCATGAGTGGCCGCTGTGGCAGGTCTGTTCATTCATGCTTTGGTGAATGGGACGGGAGCAGTGGCATAGCCAGGAATACATCAAGGTATTTGATAACAGAGAAACTGCAGTTAGAAGCAAAAGTGAATATATTCACGAATGTGGATAGAAAATATTGAACAAAAGGAGAGCCTATAGCCTGGTCACCCCTTGGCTACGCCACTGGCACACGGGCACCTGTTCACCGGCGTGACCAGCGCCTCTGCGCCTCAGGCGTGCGACAGTCACGTGACAGCCGACTGGGAACATGATCCAGCTGCTGAGGTCCTGCTGAGTGGACAAGGACGGCACTGCTCTTTTGAGCAGTGCCGGATCTAGCCGATCGATTTGGGGGGGACAAGGCAAGGTTGGGCATATGGGGTCCTAAGAATTGGTCTCGGGGTCTGCACAAGATTTTGTCTCGGGCCTCCAGAACCTGGTCTCAGAGGTGCCTCAAGAGTCCGTTTCGGGTGCCCTGAAGCTGGTTTCGGGGCCTCAAGAGTTGGTCTCGAGGGTCTCGGAGGCACACTCCAAAATAAGTGCATGGTTTTCGCAGACTTCAAGAATATGGGGGCACACTTTCAAAACATGGCCTCTCCCGAAATGAGATCCTGAATGCGCTACTGTCATCGTTTCTTAATGTTTTTTTGCTCAACGTTAGGGACTTACATAAAAGTGTCGAGAATCTGTTTTGTTTTCATTCAGCGATGTTTGGGCTTATATCAGTTTTGAACATCGCTCTAATTCACACATCACACATCGCTCTAATTCTGATATTTTCTGTCCCTAACTTTCCGCAAAAGTGTATAGGTACTACACCCTAGCTTTCGATTCACGGTAAAACAAACAGAATCAATCTCAATTCTCTATTAACAAGACAGGTGAAGAAATCGGAGTCGTAACTTGTTGGCGGCGAAGAAGATGTGGTAATGATAATAACTGTAGGAACAAAAATAATAGCATTAGATAAAAACCAACAACTGTAGAAACCATGACAGACTGGCACGCGCTAGCGGTACAGCCGCTCCGGATCCTAGCGCCGGGCGGCCCCCGCACTTCAGCGCTCTGCGCCACGTCTCAGGACCACGTCTTTGTGTGCCACTTCATCAGCGCAGGCGTCTCCGATGAGCTCTCGAGGAAGCACTAGCCGCTGCTGAACCGCAGCCTCCTCCAGCAACCACCCGCCGTTGTCTCCTCCCGCGATGCAGATATGCATGGTGACGCGAGGCCTGGAAGAAATTCCGTAGTTAAAAAGAAAATGAATAGCGAAGCGATGCTCTGGCGATGAAAGATTCCGGAGGTGTTGAGGTGCACCTGGGTTGCCATTTGAAGATTCCCAGGGTTGGGATGGGCTCTGAATGCCAGGGCCGGATCCAGGATTTCCTCAAGAGGGAAGGCACGATGTTAGCCTCGGTGGACTCTCCTCGGGGACCCCTGTAAGAGTAGGGGGCATGCGACATGCGAGTAGGGACATGCGATTTTGGTGCTCGACAGACCTAGTATAAGCTATCTCTCTCCAAGTACATGATTGCTCTCCTGGGGGGGCTTTAGGGGCCAAAAAATAGTTTGGCCCTCCTTCCAGCACTTTGGGGGAGGGGGCATGGCCGGAATGACCCCCTGCTTCCACCAATGTGTTGAATGAGTGTAATTGTTTTGCAAATTGGCAAACCTGCTAGATGCAGGGACGGATCCAGGATTTCCTCCAGGCGGGTGGGTGAATAAAAATATCGGGTCCCCTGCTCGGGTGGCCCTCAATCTTCAATTTATTGAAACCAAGTGAAATATTTGACAAATAAATAATCTGAAGGGCGCCTATCAGTGGCGGATCTAGCCGGTGGGTTTGGGAGGGGAAAACCAAAGTCAAAAGTCGAAAAGCAAAAAAAAACCTCACGCCGGAAAAGATGCGCTGCAATATCCCTTGCCTGTAAAATTTTGGGTATTTGGGGCGAAAAAACGTCACGGGAAGAAAAATATGGCCTCGAGATACTTTTACCAATCGAAGGCCCGATATTTACACTGAACTTAACTGGTTCTGTTTTGAAGTCGAGAATTGAAGCACCAAAATCTTGCTTATAAACTAAAAAGGAGTCGGGGAAAAAGGAGGTCGATCACTTTGGGGGGGCGCAAAAACATAGTTTTGCCCCGAGCTTTTCCGTTTGGGGGGGGCAAATGCCTTTTTGCCCCCCTGGATCCGCCACTGGCAACTATTTCTAATGCGCTTAGAAAGTTCATTTTTTCAGGTTCCAACTCTCAGCGCCCCCTGAAATGGTCACAGCACCCCCTGAAAAGTCAATGGCGCCCCCTGAAATGTCGCTTCCCAAACTCCCCCAACCCCCTAGGATGGGAAAATCGGCACCATGGGGGGATTAATAGGATTAATAGGAAATAGGATTAAGCGTCCACTTTATAGGTTTTGTCGACCGAAAGTGGTGCCCAACGGGATGGTGCCCACATTGCTAATTCTGGATCTGTCCATGCTCTGGGAGCCCCTGAGACTGCTACTTGGGACTCCCGGAACCAACTATTAATACTTCATGACCCGAGACAAACTCTTGGAGCCCTCTGGACCAGCATTCGAAAGGTGTTTGGATTCCCCTGGAGCGCCCATCAGACATATTTCAGGCCCTTTGCAGTGGTTAAACTCAGCCCAAGTGGAGGAGGGGCGGTCACCCCATCGACCCTCCCCCTTACATCCGCCTCTGCTGGATGTTCCTTCTTGAAACGGCTAGCTCACCCATTACGCGCCCAAAACAAAATGCAAGCCCCTATTGACTTTGAGATCTCTTGCTGCCAAAGCTGGATATGGCTTCTCGATCCAGGGGGTCCTGCATGGGTTAACGCTGGCACGTAAATACAAGTCCTAAGCAAAGCCTATGGGAGACCCTTATTCCAGGGGGTCGTGACCCCCGACCCACCCACCCCCCATTTCAGCCAACGGTCCACGCACGCATCTACTACCATTCCCCACTGCCAGCTGGCGCCACCAGGGTAGCGCCAGGGTAGTAGAGGACATAGAATAGAGGGCGCCACGCTTTTCGTAAACGGATAGTTTCGGCACTAGATGGCAGTACCCGCGTAGCAACGCCTAGCAACGGCCCGTCGCCGGCGCGCAGGCAGAGACGCCATCATTTAAAGTAATTGGTAGGTGGGGGGGGAGCGGTGGTCGTTGAGATAAAAGGTAATCTTAAACAAAGAAAAGAAGACATCAAAATATTCAGTGTTGAATTCTGAAAAATGTGGGGGCGACAACCAAACTCCTTGACGACGGGCCGCCTGCGTTTACCTGTAGGAAGGGAAGGTGAAAAAGTGCGTGTGGATATTACCTACTTACGGTCTTGTAACAAAAGAATCACCAAAAGAGCACTACGAAATACCCTCCTAGGCAAGTCTACCAGAAGAAAACATCGAACATACCTTAGGTATATATGTTTTTTTTGGCGCGTTGAAACTTCATTTAAATTTGGGAGGCAATGCAAACTTGATGCCTAACGTAAATCTGAGAATGTTTCACCCATGGAGTGGGGGCAATCCCCCTGCCGTGCTTAAGCCGTTAAGTAGGGGGAAAGTGGGGGATCACGGACACCGTAACGATGGTGTGAGTTTTCGATGACTTAATGAGCTTGTTTCGTTCCTATTTTGGCTGTAGAGATACTTCAGACATTTACCTACCTCTGTGCAAGCAGTTACGTGTCTGTAATTATTATATTAAAATTTGGGTGAAGCTTAGAAAAAAGAAGCAAAAATCCATTTCCCCAACCTAATGGGGTAACATGGTCACCCCATGGGGAAAGATGGACAAGGTGAACAAAGTGATCGAACCAGGCCTTGAAGATTTCCATATGCATCCACCCACTAGGCAACTGCCGTCCGCCGCGGGGAAGTGGGCATTTTCTTACTATTTCCGTCAAAGAGTCAAAGGGGGCTATGTCTTTTCTGAATTTTTAATGACGGAGGATTAAAGTATCAAGGGCCGTCGTGGAACTGTGGATAGGTTGATCCAGGATCGCCGATCAGGGGTCGGGGCACCTTGCCGGAGGGCGCCATCCGGGTCAGGGGGCGGGTGCACACCCAGGGGGGAGGGCAGCGAGCCCCCCAAACACTTTGGCTCCAAAGTGCCGCCCCCATACATGTGGAGCGCCGAAGGTGCCCATCGAGGTGAAGGATTAGCCTTCACCTGACTTTTAGAGGTAGTGCTGCACTGAATGCCGCCCCTGCACCCAACATGCCACCCTCTACACTGACTTTGCTGCCCCTGCACCCAACACACCGCCCCCAAAAAAAAACACTAGGTCTGTGGAGCAAACAATTCACCGTTCTCAGCCCCATCCCCCCAAGATGCTAAAATTGACTGCCCTTGGAGTGAACAAGTGCGCCCCCCGGAGGCAAAATGCTGCCTCCTCCACCAGCCAGCCTGGTGTCCCCTCTCGTCAGCCGCCCCCCTCAAATAAAAATCCTGGCTACGTGCCTGTCGGAGGGTGCCACTTTTGGAACGCAAAACATATCAGGTGGGCGCCAGATCCTCTCGCAGGGCTAAGAGCGCCCTTCCCCCGCTCCTGAGGGGAGGGGTTGGAAGCGGTACTTTAGGGGCCCATCAATATCTCAGAGGGGCACCGTTACCATTTCAGGGGGCGCTGAGGGTCGAGTGGTACATCTCCCCCTGGATGACCCTCAAATTTAATTATATGTTCTCCAGCATTTCGGGCCCTGTGTCCGCCCAAACCATCAGCCTTTATTTATTTAAGCTTATATTATATAAAATCAAATATACTCTTGTGCAGGGTAACATGAACAGCCATGACCATCTTGCCCCACGCATGGTGTCCGTCTTACCCCACTTTGCTCTTCCTAAACAAACTTGGATATGAATCGGACGCCATTGCGAAGACACAGTCAGCGACTGCGTTGAACAAAATGCAACATCTTGAAGAGCCATATTACGTAATACCAATAAAAATATATAGAAACATCCATGCAATGACCTTACGAATTCAATTGTGAAAAAAACACATGAATTGCAGTTTTTACTTTTATGAAAATTGTGTAAAACCTGGAGAGCTTACCGGACCCAACGTTACTCTGCGACCGACGCGGGCTAAAAGGAAGCGTATTACACGCTTTTCCCGGTCGTGGAACTGTCAGTTCGTCCAAAACAGGGGGTGTCCGTCTTACCCACGGTGTCCGTGACCCCCCACTTTCCCCTATTGCTGCATTGGTAGGGAATTGAGCATTGACAAATAGCGACTATCAATACTGTCATCTCCGTAACTTACCAAAAATGGTCGCTGAGTCCCCATTCGAGATGGATCCATGGTCAGAAAACACTTCTTCTCATTCTTTCACCATTCTTCATTCTTCATTCCGAAATCAACTCAGCACACAAATCAACAAGACGGCGACCGAGGAATGTTACAGTGCTATGATCCACTGTTAAATTCAGATTTTACAGTTTTAAAATTTTAGAATCAATCTTACAGTCGTCTCTGCTTTATGAAATTCATCGACCAATCAGCGCATCACAAGAAAATTTTACATTTCAGCCGTCCAATCGTGGACGACTGTTAACTGTAAAATCTCGGCTGTAAATTCACGCCTGTAAATTGTAGTATCCACCCGTTTTATGAAATTAGATTTGTAAATTTTACAGCTGAACTGTAAAAATTGCATCGTTTTGGCGTTTATGAAATCCGTCTCTGGAAGAATAAAAAAGATATCCATGGCTCCTGGCTAAAATTAATTAATTTTTAATTTTTCAATTAAGTAATCGTCCATCTATTAATCTTCAGTTTCCTGTATAACTTTCTGTACAGCTTGTCTTTTAGTGGTTTATTGGTTTATTCACTTGTTATTATTATTTATTAATATTATTCATCATTCATTTATATATGTTGAAACCGAGTTGAAGTTTGAGTTCAGTTGAGTCGTGAGTTGAGTCGGAGTTGAGCCGGGAGGATTTAACCTTGAGTCGGAGTTGAGTCGGCTCACTGAACTCTTGACAATGAGTTGAGTCAGAGTTGAGTCGACCACTCCAGCACATGAGTTGAGTTGAGTCGACTCAAGAAAATTCTGAAGCGCACAACTCTGGACAAGGATAACCGATGTTCAACAAACCGCTCAAGAATAGGAGTCTGAAGGAAGCAGCGTCCAAATCTGATACCACACCCAAGGACATGAACTAACCAAAGGGCGAGTGAAACCATAAGGGGACAAAAGATCACGAGCCTTCCATGTTCCGGTAGAGTATTTTATCTATGGCAGGACTAATCGCGTCTAAAACCGTGCTCTTAGATGGCGGGAACCGTGATCCAAAGCATAGTTTTAACATCAGAACCCGCTTTAACAACCAGTTTGTGAAGCACCCGTCTTCCTCAAAGTATATCACACCATGCACAAAGCCACCTCCAATGCAAAGAGCAACACACGGACATATATGGGGAATGCACATTGCACAATACACTACAAGGCAAGGGAAATATTCATAAACATGGTGAAAATGGCTAACAGAAATCTTGTTTTTTTAATAAGATCATTCCAATAATCCGGTGAAGGAGGAAATCTCAGCCTATCAGCTGTTCTCGTATCTTACTATGCACACGTTCGTTCGGTTTTCGAGTATTGTAGTGTTATTTGGGGCGGAGCAGCTGCTGTTCACTTGACTAGAGTCGACAGGGTGCAACACAAATTTCTTCTATGTTTGAACGCAAACTGTCGGAACCAATCTAGATCACTATTGTGCAGCGACCTCATGAATCATTTTAAGGTCATGTCATTGTCATCGCGAAGAAGTCAGCATGATTTGATGTTCATGCGCAATGTTCTTAAAGGTAGGATCGACTCATCTTTTTTTAGTGCGCCGTTTCTCATTGTATGTGCCCGTGAGAGCAACTAGACAATAACCGTTGTTTAATGTGCCATATGCAAGAGTGAATACCGTGAAGGAAGGGTTGTTTGTTAGATTGCCCAGAGTCATGAACACATTCCTGAACATCCGACCACAAACAGACATATTTCATGACACCTTCAGCTCATTTCGAGCAAAGGTCATCACATATATAGCCGCATTATAGTCAAGATTGCAGCTGTCTGTTCTATGTAGTCTTGTGTTCTTTTGCCAGTTTTAGTTTTTATGTCTCATATTTTTATATTCTTATCGCAACGTTTTAAGCCTGACGTGTTTTATCTTTACAAGTTTTGACGTGCTTTTACTTCTTAATTTTTACGGAAGTTTTTAACTTCTTGCTTATGTGGATCTTATGTAGTAATACTTTCTTAGCCTATTTTGACATCCGATTTTTATGCGACTTTGCCTGTAAATGGGCCTTGTTCCGTGGGTAATATGATGAATAAATGAAATGAAATGAAATATTCGGAGAGCAGTTGCAGAGTGTTTCTGCATTTGCATCTGTCAGCAACGGTTTCCAGAGCCTGTGTTAAAACAGCTATTACTGAGTATGATTTCTTTATAATAATAATAATTTTTGGAGCCTATCAACACACAACTCTTTCCCAGTTGGAAGGGTTTCTCGAGAGCCAGCTTGTTCCTTGTTCAAGTAAGCCGCCGGGCCTTGAACCCCGGGTCGGCTGCTTGGAAGCCAGCTACGCTGACCAGTGGTGACCACTCCACTATCTCGCCCCCTTTCTTTATAACCTACGGTGTACATTTATATATACTAAAAAATCGGCGAAGGACCAAAAATGACGCTATTGACAGAAGTGTGAAAAGTCGGGTAAAATTTTCGAGCTCATGTAAAAAGCGCGTACGTGTTAACTGCGTTAGGTATCATTGGCATAAATTGACTGATAATTATGGTCATCGGTTCAGCACTGCGAAATGTATCCACGTTTAATTACCGTGAAGTCTCTCACCGCAAGCATCCATTACGATTTAACACAGAGCATTACATTCATTTCAATCAGTAATTAAAAACATTGCTTCACGGCTTCATGAAGAAAAACCACAGCCCCGGAATCCCCAGGCCAAATGGAGATGGTTTCCGGAATTGATAAAATGATCCGTGATTACAACCCGTATGGGCATTTGGCGCAAAAAACCGATGAATAGCAGATTTGGTGCAATGAAGGGAGCCGCCCCCGCAACGTTGCCGCCCCATGAGATGCTGACCCCCACCAGCTGAGCGCCCCCAAATATTTTGGGAATATTACATCCCTGATCCTGATGACAAGAACCCTCGTTTTCTGAAATATCACCTGGTTGGTAGGAAGACCGTGGTTATTTCGCTACACTACATGACAATAACATGCACTAGCTGGAGTTTTCTCTATGCCACAGTTTCCATATTTTAGAACACTGACTTGTATTGCCCACGGCAGTACTCGCCATGTTGTCCGCATTTAGTGCCGCTTACAGTGCCAGTACAATGTGATGCGTACAGTGCACAGTGATGCAGGGGGCCGAAAAAACGGGACGAAATTCATAGCTCTATAAATAATAATGATAGAACAATGATTTTGGGTTCAAATTGAAGCTCTCCATCAGGCGGCTCAAACAAGCACACCAAATTTCATTTTTCCTCTTAACCCTCCTTTTTCCAGGGGGTCGATTCTACCCCCTCTTTATTTTTCGGGATGAGAGAAAAAACGGCTCGGTTTAGCGCAATGCTGCGTACCAAGTGCGAATCAAAATCAATTTGATATATCTTGACGAAATTTGAATCCAAGGTCAGGTCAGGTCACCGAATTATGATTTCATTTCTAAACCGATGTAAGGCAATGTCGGTTCTCAAAACAAGGTTAACAAATCAGGGAGTAACTCGGCTTCTAGAGGAGTTAGATCCAGTTCCTATACACCATTTGAAAGCTCTTGTAAAGGAAAATCTAGAGCGGACATCCATTTTGACGTCAGATCCATAAGGAAGGCACCAGACCACTCCTTACGCCCATTGGGTGCGCTACTTTATGCAGAGGCTATCGAGGGTTTTTAACGGTTCTGACAGTGACTGTAGCTTTATGAAAAAATTACATAGTTGCAAATCTGACCATGCGATGAACTGAATAAGGTTAATAGTACGGGAAACAATTCATATGATTGATAATTTGATTTAATGATTGAATTTTCCCAGTTGTTACCCGGCAAACATTGGAAGAAAAAAATGCATTCTCACCTCGTATTCATTAGCATTGGGAACACATTTAGGGGAGCGTCGGGTATCAAGAAATCATCAGAATATAACCACTGCTAAACTTTAACAGCCGGCAAACGCAGCAAAATGTGCGACAAGCGACTTTCTTCGAAATCCAAGAGAGGTAGTATGTTCCAGCCGGTTCGGTACTGATTGGCAGGTATAAGGCCGCGGTCGTTTTTGCAAAATATCTCTCATGTGATGGTCCTTGCCGACACCATTGTTGCCACACCTGCTGCGTTTTAACTGGATGCATAAACTGTGCAAAATACTTCATAAGGTCCAAAATTCGGAGGTAATTGAGAAATGACACAGAAAATCATCGGGATCGGCAAACACAGTTTTTTGTCCATAATTTTCCCAATTGACGTCTCATTCAGTTTGCAGGGTCCCAAATTTAAAGAGCTCGTCAATATACATTGCTAGAGACGAAACGTTTATGAGAAGAGTAATCGTTTTTAAGGTATTTCTTAAAAGAACTGACACTTATACCTACCTATCACTGTGGAACCGGCTGTACATACATGACAGTCAGTTTTAACTGGGGGCGGACGCCAATGATTAACGGAAAATCTGTCTAAAATAACATTTTACAAAGGGGAAGAAAGTGAGCCGAAGTTAAAATCTGAATTTTCTTATTCTGATCTTGCTGTGCTCTAATAACTAATGAACAACATGCTTTCGTTGTCCTAATTAACCCTCCTGCTTTTCAACTATATTGCCTCCTTCAATTAGAAGCCGTCCATCAATAACTTTACGCATATTTTGTGATTTTTTTACCCTTTTCCTCCCCCATTTACCTGCGTCATTTGATTGGAGAAATGGAATAATACGTGTCGATTGGTGGATGCCGCGCGCGTCATTGCCACAACCGCCCGCCGACTACGGGTAGAACATGCGCTCACTAAAATTGCCATAACTTTTCTCGGCCGTCGGTTGCCGACCTACGGATTCCACCAATGTAAAGAAGGCACTTCCCAAAATACATGGTATGATTTTCTAGCTGATCCTGACTGTGCCTTTTTTGGCAGTCTGAGGAAATATGATGTATGTTATAAATTTTAGTTCCGAAGTATGTGTTTATTAAAACGAACTCACTACATTCTCCGGAGCAGCTAGAACCGTATTTTTGTAACCAGAAGGTTGCAAACATCCCATGCTTTACGGTAGTATGCATTTTTTATGGATGGCGATGTGTGAGCACCTGCTATCAACGCTTTAGATCACGCTGTTATTTCTGGCCAGATACCCGTATTTAGCGAGACAGAATAAGTTTCAAGTTTCAGCTCCTGTGAAACCGGTGTGGTACGCTAGAGGAAGAAAATAATGATGGCTTTCCGGGTTCCAAACAATTCTCAAACGCATGGCTTACATTTGATATCAATTCTAGACAGTCATTTTTGGCATTTTCGTACCGTTTTTTAGGTCCGCTGCATCACTGTGCAGTGCCAGCAAATAAGAAAATGCCACCGTTCGAGCGATGACACCCGAACAATCCCACAATGCCACCCAAGAATGAAAGTCCATGAACAGGGCGACGGCTCACCTATCGCATTAGCCTGAAGTCTTGATTCGGGGAAATTCCGCAGTGGCGAACAGACACACTGCCGACGCAAAAGTTGAACGTTCACGAAAATGCCCAAATAAACAAATATAAGTTCTCCGAATCTAAGGAAAAGCCAGGCATTCCACCTGAACTTTGCTTTGAATGTTCTGCTAGCATGGTGAAATATCATGATTCTAATCATAACGGTAATGCAGGTAGGCTCCGTTAAAGAACCCGTGACGTCTTTCGCCTAAGATTTTCCGGTTAGTCATGTAACACTGTGCATCAGTGCACAATGGGTCAGGAGTTGCACACAGCACGACACAATTACTTCGCCTTGTTACCTCGTATACCTTAGGCTGCAAACCGTTTATAGAATTTTTGTTTCCACATCTGCATGCATAGGTGCATTTTTGGTGCTGATTACGAATATCGGGTCAGAAATGCAATAATGAAAAATATTTTACCCGCGCCCGGCCACTGGAAGTTTCGGTTATTGTTCAATTTCTTACATTGTCGGACTTGATTATTCAGAAAACTATCTACGACCCAATGATTGGTGCTGATGTCAACAAACTAATAATTTTACATCGAATGGTGAGCCCTTCCTAAAAATAGAGGTTACGCCAGCGATTTTCCAAACGCTTGGAAAGCTTCCCGATAGGAGTGATTTGCACTCAATCACGAATACGGTGTGCAAGGTACAGCCGTGTTTCGCGCTGTGGTTTTCTGGGGCTGTCGAAAAAATGGTAAAGTCCTGCTCTACCCTGAATAAAGGCAACCAAAATCCTACTGGTATGGAACATGCATTTTGCTGATGCAGCCGCTAAGTTCAGGCAGAGTTTTCCTTTCTAGTACATTTTTTTAAAGCACATGTTTAAAGAAGTCACAGCAGAACTACCTACCCCTAGATATAGTAGAAGTAGCCTCATTTCATGTTTATATTTCACCTTTTGTTCCAATATCCGTCCCCATCTCCAGCTCCGCTTGCTCCTGATGGTAAATAAGCTTATCCAAGCCGGAAAATTTGCCGAAGGTAAGATCAGCATGATCTCATTGACACTTGTCATGTTTCAACTTTGCAGACTGGTGAGGGAAGGTTTGGGCATTCACAGATGATAGCAGCCTCCCTGGAGCTCAAAACTTTGCATTGAGGCGCACTGTTAATGAGTGGAAGAAACAGGAAAAAAACACTTGAGAAGCAGCCACTTCACTACAGCAGCGACAGTATATGAAAAAGAATAGAAACATAAGTGCTGCCGTGAAAATAATCAAAAGGCACATGAAGAAACCACAACGATAGCCTAAGGCTACTTGTTGTTTTGTTTGAGGGAACAACACACCCAACGTCTGCAGCTGTTTGTGGTTTAATATTGTATGGAACTAAGAGGCTAAGATGAGGTCTAGTCTTTTATCAGTATATTAAGTCCAAACTAGTAACATAATATTAGTCTATTATATTTGGTTACGAAACTTTGAAGTACCCGCTCTTCAACTACCCCGAACTTGAGCAATTCCCGCTCAATGAAAAAATTCTGCGACAGACCATGATCCCTCCCAGCCTCGTTAGAAACTGTCAGAAAAAGTCATGCCCCCTTCCCCTCGTCAGAAAAAGCCAGAAGATGCCTCTCATCTCCCTTCGGTGGCTAACGTCGTATGTGAACAGCTCCAAACGTAAAAACATAGCTTGTAATACCACTCTTGCTTTGGAATTTAAAATATATCGTCCCGGTAGTGCGGTGAAAATGTAGCCTTTGCATGCAGATAGATTGCTCAAGTAAGTAATATTTTCAATGCAGTGCCTACGTGAAAGCCAAACTACTTAATAGTCTATTACAGGGTTGGCATTTTTGCCAGTTGAGAGGGGTTTCTGCCGCCAGCCGGTTTTTACCGGTTTAAACCGGCAAAAAGTGGCAGAAAGTGGCAAAAACTCGGGGAGGCCAAATTTGGCATTATTTATGGACACTGAACTTTGAGCGTTTTCCAATAGTTCTTACCAACATCATGCCGATAATTACACTGTATTTCCGGTATTCTGATCATCTTATTTAGCATTATATATTTTCTATTCTTAGTCTTAAGCCTTAGTGCAGCAAACGCAGATAGGATCGCATGCTATCCACATTTTAGTCAATTCAATTGTTAATCCTCGATAATATTATCAGCGGAATCAAACAGGGGCTAATTCTGATGTCTGGTGGTAGTCTGGATGAAATTAGACGGTTTTCCTGACTAGAAAGTCAAGCCGCTCGAGCTCAGTAAGAATTCAGCCCATGCGTTGGGGTCTCCGATGCAGTTCTCCATCGGAGGCAAGACAAGCGCCTTTTAGATGCACGAGATATTACTGCAAAGACCGTTATTATTTTACGTGTCGTATTTGTGACAATTTTGAGTCTTCTTCAACGCCGAACAGTGGCGAACATTAGGAAGGGTACAAGCTGGGGATTCCCAAGCCCCTCCGTGTGATTGGTGTACTGGATCTTTTATGGCGAAGGACATTATCTCAGCCTGAATACATAGAAACTGCATTATTAGCAGTACTTTTCACCTTCTGTAAGCAATACTTATCATGTGAAGATTAGCATTTACTGATCTGTTCTGTTTAAACATTCACCTTTTTCAAACATGTTGTCTCCCCGAGCTACTTTGTTCGTCTCTTCTGATCATAAGTTTTCAAACCTAGTGGCTTGTACCCCCAGTGGTCGGTTATACCATACATTTATCTCTTGGCAGGCGCACACTCAGCATTTTCATTTGGGGGCGGCAGGCTGATGGGGGGGGTATGTCACGCGCAGGATTTCTTTTCCTGGTGAGGAGGCGGCAGTTTCGGAACAGGGGCGGCTTGAATCACATATTGGGCGAATGCTTCAACGCAGGGGCGGCACGCTAGGGGCAGGGACGGCAAGGTGAGAGTATATCTGGTACGAAAAGCCAGATAAGGCTAAATTCTGCCCTCCATGGGTGCCTGCGTCTGCCTCTCCCTCTTGGGTGGGCTATTGTCTCTTCAAATGAAATATCTGAAATAAATTATACAAAATAAGATAAGGTTGAATAGACCAAACTGTTATTTAATAATATGCATATGATTTCTTGCAATTAGACAACAAATCTTTATATTGACATACCTATATTTCTTAAGTGGTATTTCACTTGTGGCGTCATCTAAAATTTATGTATCGGTTCCTAACTAACAACAGAAGCAACGACACTTATCAGTTGTAAAAACCCTTCACATCAGAAAGGTGAGGTCAATTGGGGATCCAGGCGGTCCGTTTGGGGACGGGGCAAACTGATCGGCAAAAAACTGATCCCTTGGGGCCGGGTGGCCTAGTGGCTTCGTTGCCAGTCTTTGGATCGGATAGCATGAATTAACGTGGGTTCAATCCCCACGGCGGGAATCCGCCTTCCGTGTCCGATCTGACCCGGTGGAGAGGATCCTTAAACACGCACGCCAATACTCCCTGTAATTGGGCAAGTGTGCCTGTTGGGAGTGGCCCTAAATAAATAAACGAAAAAGCCAATGAACAAAAAAATGCCACACAGCCTAAATGGAAGCTAACTGCTTCTAAAATTTCTTGCTGCTGGCCGTGGGGGGGGGGGCAAAAACACTATTTCCGACTTTATAGGGCTGGCCTCTTCCCTCCCCCTGGATCTGCCAAGGATTGGTTCCAGCCATAAAAGACCATTTGGTTTGAACAGATTATTGAAGTTGTGTGATGAAATGGAAGAAGAGAGAGTGCTGAAGCCTCCCAATACACAGTAATATACTTTTTCACCCCAGAAGATGCCCTTCCATTCATATCCAACGCGAATATCAGTTAATATTTAGTATTTCATAGTTATTGCCACTTTTTGCCACCGGGTTTATGCCAGCCGGTTTAAACCGGTTTAAACCAGTGGTTTAAACCACTTTCTGCCGGCTGCTGCCAACCCTGGTCTATTATAGTGTGCATTTTTTCGTTTAATAACCAATTATTTCAATGCACACTCACATTCGCATTGCACAATCAGTTTCAACCCACCCTAAATAGTATTAATCTTGGAGCATCGCGAGTTCAGAGTCCAGCATCTGAACACCTACACCCAAGCTGTCCACTCTCGCATCGAATACAGCACTTTCCTCACCCGCCAGGAGGAAACAAAAGAAGCCATCGATCACCGTCGCGCCGATCTCAATTCAGAACAACTGACTCAGTTCAATTTCGTGCTGGTAGTGCAGCCTGATAAGGAGGAAAGATAAAGCTTGTGCTTGCAGTCGATAAGCCTGGAAGAGTAAGGATGCCGCTATGGAAAATCCAAGCGCCACAGAAGCCGTGCCGTACTCAGAAAACCATTTTCCTTCCATGAAGATATCCACATCGGGCGACGGCAGACCCGTCAGCATAGCGTCAAATGACGCACCTCCGCTTTAACGCGTCTGGGCTGATAGCCACATTCCGAGAGGGGAATATACCCTCTCCTAATACATAATCTAGCCTCTAAGCGGATTGTGACATCGAAACATATAACAAGGAATTCGCATTCAACGTGAAGCCCAGCTGAATATTGCGAAGCTCAATTCAACGTCTTATCTATTCAATAACTCAACGTTTTGTTTCCACCGCTTCACCATGAATGATAGAAATCTATCCAATACAACAAACACGTTTTCGAGGTTAACATCACATTTTGATTACAGATTAGATCTTCGTCCCCGGCTTTGATATTTCGAGCAATGGCGATACGTAAGAACAGGAAAACGCACTGCCGTGCACAGAGGACTGATAAAAGTAGGGTGGAAGGCAGTTATTTGTTTGACGTCATACAATAAAAAAAATGTATTTAATATTAACACAAGAGTAGCGACCTTGAAAACGAAATAATAATATAAGAACAGTTACAGTGTTGATAGCAATGCTAAGTAAAAATCCTAGGGCTTCTGTACTTTCCCTTCTCCCTCTTTTAACGGTACCAGTTTTTAATCGAGTGAGTAGCTTCTCTTATATTTTTTTTTTTTTTGGAAAAAACTTTAACCGACACCGGTTAAAGGTGTCTCAAAATATCATGACATTTCCAAGCTTCAGAAGCTTAATAGGATGGACAACAGTTTGGTGGTCTTGTATGCCGTGCCTGTACACATTAGTGAGTATCTAAGTTTTTCATCTCAACTATAAATTGCTGAAACTGTACCGACGGCGCTCACCTGGCAGAAGTAGACAAACAAATTGCCAACACTGCTGGTGATACAAAAAAAAAAATATATATATATATATATATATATATCATATATATATATATCACAAATATTTGGTCCTGCTAGCCTCAGGGCGTGAGACTGAGTCTCAGTTCACCTATAAGCATTTCACGACTCAGAAGGGTTCCGTGTGATCCGAAAATGCTCCCTGTTTTATGCGAAACCTCAACATTTATGGTCTCACATATGCGGTTTACAATTCTGTTGGTTACGATCACACTTGAGCCGCCACAGTTGACTCGTAACCTGTCCTGCTCCGTTTTTGCACTCGATCGCATCTTAAAACGAGGATTTTTCATAACCGGACGTTGTCATTAAGGTTTATTGATTCGCTGAAGCATGCTGAACTCACTGATTATGCCGGCTCAATTAGGCCAACAAAGCACCATTCTACCCACAAGGAACCAGAAAATGGCAAGTTTTACCACGACCAACAACTGTCTAATTGCGGGCCTCAGAAAATTACAACTCTTCATTTGCCTTCTACGGCCACAATTCCAGCAATCCGGCAATGAGTGGGCCTAGCCTTAAACAATGCACCTTGTTTTGCCATTTCCTGTCATGCTCTTTACATTGACAACGTTAGAGTGCGTAAGTTATCTCTCATCATAAATTGAGATTCATTAACGTGTGACTTCAGTGAAACGAAAACCACCCCTTCTCAGAACTTTCCAAGACAGTGGTTTAGGGAGATCACAAGATAATTTTGACCTAAAAGAGGCTTGATCTCGTACAGTATGCATCGTGCAATGCAGGCCGCCTATGTGCAGCATAATTAGAGGGGAGCTTCGTCTGCATTTTGACACTCGGCCCACACACACCTCAAATTCCCACAGCTCGTCTACATTTTGGCGGCAGCGATGGGATCCTGTCTACATTTTGGTGGCAGCGATGGGATCCTGTCAACATTTTGGTGGCAGCGATGGGATCCTGTCAAAATTTTGGTGGCAGCGATGGGATCCTGTCTACATTTTGGTGGCAGCGATGGGATCCTGTCAAAATTTTGGTGGCAGCGATGGGATCCTGTCAACATTGTGGTGGCAGCAGTGGGATCCTGTCAAAATTTTGGTGGCAGCGATGGGATCCTGTCAACATTTTGGTGGCAGCGATGGGATCCTGTCAAAATTTTGGTGGCAGCGATGGGATCCTGTCAAAATTTTGGTAGCAGCGATGGGATCCTGTCAACATTTTGGTGGCAGCGATGGGATCCTGTCAACATTTTGGTGGCAGCGATGGGATCCTGTCAACATTTTGGTGGCAGCGATGGGATCCTGTCAACATTTTGGTGGCAGCGATGGGATCCTGTCAACATTTTGGCGGCAGCGATGGGATCCTGTCTACATTTTGGCGGCAGCGATGGGATCCTGTCAACATTTTGTTGGCAGCGATGGGATCTTGTCAACATTTTGGTGGCAGCGATGGGATCCTGTCTACATTTTTATGTCAGCGGTAAACATAGTCAGCGGTAAACAAGATTACTTTCTTAAGGTAAGTAATCTTGCAAAAAATCCAAATTGTGTAAATATTTAAGCTGCATCCAACCATGCCGGTTTCCTGCTGCAACGGAAGCCTGTGATGGAGCAGTGTCCGAGCTAACTTTTAGACCCGACCCCACAGTCCCACGCCAATCAAATAGTGATACAGATAGACAATATACGAAATAGAACAAAGAGGAAAACGCTAAGATCGTGACGCTTTGTCATGATTTTTTAAACCATAAAACGATGTTTACAATCAAGTTTCATTCAATTCTGACGACTTGACTTTATGAGACGATTAAGGTTGACTAAGATGACTAAGGCACACCTGATGTCCGAAATTGTGACCCATTCTGACCCTTCGTGACCTCAATATTGACCCGACGGAAAAATAACCGGGTAACTTCTATTGTGTTTCTGATGAGCTTCCGACTCGATTTAGTACCTTTCCTACCTCTCGTAGGTTTTCGAATTGGAGGGGGTCGTACCCTTTTGCTCCTTCCCACCATGGAGCGAAGGTAGATTATACTCGCGACAAGGATGAGCATCAACGTCATTAAGTACCACACAATATTTCTCAGGGGCTGCTGACTTCCCACCCAGGGGCAGGCGGGAGGGTGAGCCCCCCTTCCTTTGGAGCCTTGTTAAGCCCTACCCGAGCGTATTGAAGGGTGCCGCTCTGGGGTCATCACCCAGTGCGTTACAAGGTATGTACCTGTGGCATGGGAGACATCTTGGAGCGTCAACTTCTAGCCCCTCTCCTAGGGGCTACCCGTAGGACAAAGGTGCGATACGCACTGCACAGGCATGCCGTGCGTATGTGCCTTCTGTGCTCTCTACTTTGACAGTCCAAGAAATAAAAACGCAATTATACTACGTTAAACTTTTTCCTTAAAATCACCACAAAGTCACTTTCTACAGGTGCCAAACTTGACGCCCATTTCCTGCCTCGAATCCAACGTTTCCTCCTGCCAACACTGTGCTTTCACCGAGCACTGCGTTTTGGATGTTAAGCAGGTAGGACGATGCATTGTTTATTTGTCGTGAATGAGCAACAAATAAAATCCCAAATACAGCTTAAGTATTCAAAGCTAGGACGCACATGTTTACAGATCACGCTACACTGTAAAAAGATTAGCGCCCTAATGGTGCTTATCAGGTGTCAAATTTCAGCACTACAGGGATGCTGGTTTTAACCACCCTTAGGAAAAAGGTGCTTATTTTAAGCAGGGTGCTTAAAGCTAGCACCCAAATTTAAGGCTTTCTTAGCACCCAATTAGCACCCTAGATGCTTGAAGTAGGCACCCATAGGGTGCTTATCATTTAGCACCCTACCGCTCCTTCCATGCAGGTGTCAAATTTCAACACCACAGGAGTGCTTATTTTAAGCACCCTTAGGAAAACCTGCTTATTCTAAGCAGGGTGCTTAAAGCTAGCACCCAATAATAAAGCTTTGTTAGCACCTAACTAGCATCTTAGGTGCTTGAACTTCGCACCTGAATAGCCTTTAGGTGCTTGAACCTAGCACCTGATTAGCTCTTAGATGCTTCAACAAAGCACCCATAGGGTGCGCACAATTTAACACCCTAAGACTGCTTCTGTCTAGATGTCAAATTTCAGCACCATGACGCTGCTAGATCCAAGCAACCCCTGGGTACATTTACCCATCACCTTGCGTATTAACCTGAAAATAACACTTTTTGGTGGAAATTTGGATTGGAAACACGGACCGAAGCAGTACACAGACACACCCGGCGCGAAGTGTCTTCCGCCACATTGTCACTTCACTGCTACATTTATATCGCGCACTTTTAACGGCTTCAATCAACACTGTTTTTGGCACTCATTTTAATCTCTCACTTATACGAAGTGGCTGATGGGCAGCCTGGGCGTAACGCGCGCACCGCCACCGGCAGAGACAGGTTAAACAACACACAGGCATAGGAGCCGGGGGCTCAGGGGGTCCCTTCCCCCCACTTTTCTGAGTGGGAAATGAAACTTGAGTTTCAGACAAAATTCAGAAAAAATAAGACGTTCGTACTTGTACTTGTTTGCTTGTTCCTTGTACTTGATGTTTGTACTTGTTCATACTTATCAATGTCCAAGACTTTCATATTGACAGACATGGTCTGGTCTGAAATATATTTAGGCAATAATTTTGACAGGTCAAAGAAAGCTGCATGTTAGAGTAGTGTTTTTTTTGCTTTAGCCTCTAACAGTTGAGTTAGAATAATTTTTCATACACCATTCGCTTACCCTAATCACGGCACATTGAATGATATATGATATGATTATGCTAGGTCAAAACACAAAAATAACCTCATCTCAGGTCATGTCAAGGTCACTAGGTCACTTCCCTACCTACGGTGGGAGAAGAGAGTTTGAACACCCCCTGAGGGGGAAATGCCTTTCCCCCTGGTTCCGCCATTGGCTGAATGGGGAAACAACGGAACCCAAAACATGAAAAACGTGTAAAAAACATACATATGGTCTTGATAAAAAAATCGCAGAAGGTCAATTGTTTTGAATAGGCCAGATGAATCTTTGCACTCCTCTTGGATACGCCACTGCGCCTATCCGGATTGGTATTTGACCATAGAAACCGTATGTTTGAATTCCTTAAAAAATCAACGTAAAAATGAGAAATTCAACATGATACCCAACAAAAATTTGTTTCTAAAATTTTGTTCCCAGCTTTACGACACAACAATTGAAGTAAAGGTTTTTGGTCACAAAACTACCATATTTCGGGGTGGAAGCACGAAAATAAAGAACCGCGAACATGACAGCGGAGGCAGGAGCAACTCCGGGATTTTCTCAAGGAGGGGGCGAATTCAAGACTCAGGGGAGAGGGCCTGCGACTTAGGGGCCCACAAAAAACGTTAAGTATGATGGAACTCAGTTTTTTGAACTGGTGCCAAATGCCCAGTCCGGGGGCATTTTACAGGTCATCACCACACCTTCACGCTCACACGCGCTATATAGTCATTAGCGGACGCAGGGGGAGGGGCATTCCGGCCATGCCCCCACCCCAAAGCGCAGGAGGGGGGCCAAAATTTCTTTTGGCCCTCCCAAAGGCCGGAGAATTAAAAATGGTGTTTACACTAGGTCTGTCGAGCAAGAACTCCTCGTCCCCCTCCCTCAGGAGAGCGACCATTTTTTTGGAGAGGTAGCTTATACTAGGTCTGTCTCTGTCGAGCACCCAAATTGCACGTCCCATCCCGCACCCCCTAGGAGGGAGGCAGATATGGGTTTGCCCCCCCCCAAACCTGAGGTGCGCTATGTCACTTCAACTTCGACTTCGACTCTTTCAAGAACAATCGTTTCTGTCTCCTCAGTCTGAGAGCCTCCCTTGTCATATACAAGTTGTGCATTAAAAAAAAACTCGGGTCTGCATCTGCCCCTGTCACCCTTGCTGGGGGGGGCGGGCGGCAGCAGTGGCAGGAGACGTTTCTTTTCAGTGCTTAATGTCCGGTATCTTGCTTAATGTTGGCGGAGGCAGGGACGTAGCCAAGGGGAATGGGCGGCAGGGACAGCCCCCCTCCCCTGAGGGGCCCCTGAGGACACGGGCCGCGCGAAGCGCGGCTCGCCCGCACTATGCTCTGTGGCCAAATTTGAAATTTTCATGTCATACAGGGCTCTCTGAAGTCCTCTTCAGCACTCTATTTTGTAACAAGCAGGGCCATTTTACCCATCAGGGCTCTTTTGGCGCTGTGGCAGGGGCCCTTTTCGGGGCGCTGCCCCTCCCCCTTTGAGCGAAATCCTGGCTACGCCCCTGAGCGGAGGCATCTCAATTTCAGCCCTCCTCCTCCAAGAGCAAGTGCTGGTCCATGGTGTGACGTCATGCGACTAGCTATCCAGGGTGAATCAAGGGTCTATCACAACTTTTCTGAATTGAAAAATAAATTGGGAGAACATTTTTTTATTTTTCCATTTGGAACACAATTTGATTCTGTGTAATCTTTTGCATCTGCAAGCGGGCATCCGAAAATTGGAATATTCTCAGAAGTCCCAGTGGTAGGAAAATCCCCCTACACCTATGTGACGTCACTTAGGCATGAAGGAATTCCTTTCGAACGTAGATATCTTCTCTCAATTTGAATTGCTTGGAACAGGGCATATTGTAAATATAAGGGGGGCAGACAAGATAGGTACGAAAGCGAGGGCGATAAGTCATGGAAATTTTGCCAAAGGGTGGCAGGTGGCGGCATGGGCGCCGAAAGCGGGGGGGACTGGGGGGACGCGTCCCCCCCTGTTGGCCAACCAGGGGGAGACGTCCCCCCAAAATTTTTGGGTCAATGGTCATTAATGCTGTCAGTTACCGAATATGCTCAAAATTCGCCTCCCCGGTCAGCACCAGCCCGGGTCTGTCCCCCCCTGCGAAAATTCCGTGGCGGCGCCCCTGGGTGGCGGGGAACCGTGGTTGATTGTGATGGTGGGGCAGATCTAAAATGGGAGAAGTTGTGGTGCCTGGATAAATTTTCTTTCCGATGATTTCAGTATTCGTGCTGTAGTACCAAAGTGCCAAATCCTTATCAATTGTCCCATACCTAGGTGGATGGAACGCAAAGCCCACCACATAATGAAATTCCATTTATTATCATAATAGTAAGAAGGATGCGAAACACAATAGTTATTTTCAGACTTTTCTTCTCTGCACCTGAGTATCCAAGTTTTCTTACCTAATACCTTGTTTGCTTAGGTAGGTACCTAGGTAGTATGGCACTTTCAACAAGATCTTCTCGGTGTAAGTATCCCATAGGACTGGTGCAATTGGTGCAAACTTTGCATAAAATGAAATTGATCAATGCTATGAGCGGGGCAGTGTAATTAAGTCATCTTAGGTACACAGAGAGCTTACTTAAGACAGTAAAGGGGCCAGAAAATCAAATAAGCATTTTCCACTCTCTGGTATGGGCAAGTGCATCTTTCCCAAGTTCAGGGCAAGTTTTGGGAAGCTGGTGGCTGGCCGGTCTTGTCTGGTCATATATAGCTGGCACGTCTTGTCTGGTCTGTCACCTTACTTGTCTTGCCTTGGCCTGACTAGCCCAATATTGATATGGTTACAAAAATAGGCAGGAGCAGCCCTAAACATATAAATCTACACTGAGAGTGTTGCCAACAAGATCACATGGTATGCTATTTTTATGTTCTACAAATGCTCTTGATGTAAATCCAGCATTGTTAGCCCAATGGATTTTCTTCATTGTTTTTCAGGGAACATCTTATGTTACTGGTAATAATGAGAATGGCTGCAATTTTAGCAAACCATGGATATATGCATATTTTTAAGATGCTGGAGATACCAGCAAGACAGTGTCCCTAAACTGATTGTATGCTGGGGTGCTGAGCGTATAATCCATCTTTGAAAATATAGCGGGTACATGGAAAATTCTTAGCTCAGTGATTGTTTGCTTTGGAATGATTTTTTAATTGAATGCCCATCACTTCTGTGGGCTCCTGCACATTCATAGTTTAATTTGCTTTTTCTATTTGAAACTGCTCATACATTTCATAGTTAAATTAAGCCAAGGACCTCCTTTGTCGAGGAGTTGTGGAGGCAATTTTTGTGGTTACAACATATGTATATGTTTTGTTTTATGCATTATGTTGCCTCGCCTTTGTATTAAGAGGCACTTAAATGGGTATGTTTAAATACATTTTGCAAGTGCCAGGTTATTACCAGACTTTAGAAAGCTGCATGCACTGGGTTAGGCCTGCAATATTGGCTGTCTTCTTTCTGTATTGTGCAGGATGTAGAGGAGTCAGGGTACGATATATCCCCAGTATTTAAGATGCACATGACAGGAAATGAACTGGAAAGAAATTATCCAAACTTGTCGTAGCCCTTAGCTCTAACAATGTGTCAACACCCAACTATTTGGAAAAAAGACATGCGACTGTTTTGGACAGCTACATATGATGAGAAATAGAATGGTTCCAATTTGAACTATACTCTGAGGAGAATATACAAACATTAAAAGAAAAATACTGTGAATCATATTTGCCAGGCCTTCCCTTTTCCAGTCCTAACTCCAGTCCTTCTTTGATGTTTGTGTGTTGTCTACACTCTTGAGCATTCAGGCCAGTCTAGTACTTGCCAACTGATTTTATACTTCACCTTAACACTTGTGTTTAATGTCCACCAGGTGTGGTGTAGTGAAATGCAACCGTCCCATGATTTTGTTCATAGCTGTATATGTGCCAAGCAATCGTACCTGACTTCAGAAGAGTCTGCTTTCCTTTGCAACTTTTCACTGGACCTGCACAGTAGGGTGACCCCCGATGTACACTTTTTTCAAGGACGCTCCCTTTCCTAGTCCATTTTAATGTTATCGAGGATGCTGATCACGATTTTGATGGTTTTAAGTTTAAAAATTATTTTTTGAGGTCCCTAAAAGGTGACAAAGTTGACTATTTTATGTTTTTCGTCACTTTTCAGCCAAAAATGGCCCCTGGAGCCCGTGCTTTTTGCATGATATGCATATATTTTACACTGAATATACCTTGCACCTTTGGTCGTCGATTTGCATTCAAAGGATCACTACATGCCTTCCAGATAACGATATTTTTTTACTTAACCCTGGCGCTGTACCCGTCTTCACCGCTATCGGCTTGTCCGTAAACTTCTAGTTCCAGCTTTCACCACCAGGTGATTTATTGCGTGACCCTCACACATTGCATTCTAATTACACTAAAACTGCATTTTCAATTTCAGAAATGCATAAATGATCGTGAGGGCACTCTAAGTGACATATATTAAACACATTTTTGCAGAATTACGCTGCGAAGGGTCAGATACCGACACAAGTACAGCCTGATCCAGTATACCAGACAGCCATAGCTTTAGAAAAATACATAATGTATTGTCTTTGGAACTGTTAAAAATCTGAAGTCTTTCTGTTGACTGGGTGTGAAACGGGATGTTCGTGTCTAGCCGCTCTTTCTTACGGCTTTCGATCTCAGCATCGGTCATGCCCTTGACGAAGGGTGGTTCCACATCAGTGCCGTTCTCGACCAGGCTCCTGACGTCGACGAGCTCTGTGTAGGAGTGTGGTGCAATGTTGTTCACACGCCGCCATGTGAGTGCTCGTTGTACTTCTTTATTAATAAGCGCTGATATTTAACCGTCTCCGCTGCCGTATCCCAACATCCCCACATGTCGTTTCCGTGCTGGTATGTTCAAAAACAGACAGAGACCTGTTTCTTTCAGACCTTACATCCTGCTGCATATCCTCCACCCAACAACCTGTCATGGATGAAATTCAGTTTCGGAAGATGCTGAAACAGCCCGATAATCAGTTAGAGATAACCCCTTGTGATCTCCCACCCTACCTCCTTCCAAGAGTAGGGGAGGTTTTAGGACGGGTCTTGAAAGTGAGGTTGGAAGAGATGAGGGAGCGAAATGTGACGGAAAATTGTGTATCGATAAAACTGTGCATATCTAAGGTGGCTAAGGAGGTGGTGAGCATCTGGGAAAAGTCTTCCGTGCCAGCTAAGCAGAAGAGCAAAGTGGAAGCCATGATAACGAAGTTCTGGGATAGAAAAAGTCTGCTGGCGAAAAACAAGCTCTCGTTGAGCACCTGCTCCGAAGCTCAAGGCATTGACATTTCTGCTCTGCTTGACATATCCAAGACAACTCAATCACCTGAACTGGCAGCCGACCGTGAATTCCTGGAGGACCAGCGTGGTCCACGGCGGCTCAAAATAGGAAAAGTGGACCAGGAGACCACTGAACTCTGGCGGAGGCGGAATGAGAGAAGGGCAGCCGCAGCTTCCAGAGAGCGCTCATCAGTCAACCACAGCTCATCAACGGCCTGTAAGTTACTAAGTTATAACCGTAAATGCTGTGCTATGTTCATTGCATACGCACACAAAAGCAGACCGAGGAACTATGACTATCCAACCTTGGCGCCTAGGAACCTTAAAGGTAGTGATTGTACTGGTATTCGAACCCATCCGGTGCGTTGCAAGCGAAACAAATGATAGCTAATTTATGGCCACTTCTTGTTTTCAGGCTCCGATGGGGATGGCAATCAAGTTGACCATAGCGTGATCGCTGGACCCAGTGCTCAGCCGAGAGCAGCGCAGCAACACGCACTGACCGCCCTGCACAACCTCCCTGTGGATGACTCGAACTCGAGCAGCGATGACGAGTACGCCCCTCCTCGGAGACACAGTGTGCGTGCACCTAGCCTAACGGCAGTGAACTTGACCGGCGTGGCTGAGGCTCTGGACAGCGGAGCCGTGGGGGCACGGAAAGGAGCACACATTCTTACACAGTTTTCTTTAGCGGTGCAGGGTGGTTCTAGCGAGAACGTAATAGTGAAGAAGAGGATACAAACCGCCTTAGACAAAAGCAGAAAACAAAAACTGACGGGTTTGGCAGAGAGCGCTTCCAAATGCACTGCAGTTTTCTGCGATGGACGAGATGACAAGACACAGTCAGGCTCCAAACAACACAATATAAGTGTTAACCTACATCCGGGCGACATCTACCTGGGACATTTCCCATGCGAAGAAGGGCACTCTGGGCATCAAGTGGCAACGAAACTGAAGGATTTTCTCATTGCAAGGAACCTAGATCTAGATAAGATCAACTTCATCGGTGGCGATGGGACTGCATCAGTCACTGGATGGAAAAACGGGTGGATGGCCCACTTCGAGGCTCTGCTTGGACGGCCCCTTGGTCGAGTAGTCTGTCTTTGCCACCAGGCGGAGTTGCCGTACCGGGCATTGTTTCAGCTTGTGGATGGGAAGACTGCCAGTCCAACCACGTTCACTGGGCCCATTGGCAAGAGGATCTCTGGAGATGTTCACGCCCTGGAGGTAGTCGAGTTTCCGCCCATCCAGTGCAGAGACTTCCCGATGATCTCCCCAGAGATCAAAAGTAGTCTGAGCAGCGACATGAAGCTGTTGTACCGCTGTGCGCGCGCCGTGATCAGTGGTGATGCAGAACGCGTGGCAGGCATGCGACATGGGAAGTTATGCATGGCTCGATGGTATACGGCACAGAGCCGTCTTCTCCGATACTAAATGACTCAGACAGAACCGTCTACAGAACTGACTTCCCTGGCGCGCTACATTACCTGCGTCTACGTTCCAGTGATAATGAAGATTAAACACAAGCCAGACGTGCTGGATGCGCCGTCCCACATCTGTGAGACCCTTAGGCGACAAAGGGAACACTTCGATGGAGAGCTGCTGAGAACTGTCACGAAAAGTATGGAGCGGAACGCCTACATGGCTCACCCAGAGCATGTGCTACTGGCCATGCTCGGTGATGTGACAGAGGCCATCCGGGCCGAGGGCGTCGAGCTGGTTCAGACTCTCCGGCGGCGCAAAGAGCCAACCACCAGCTGCGGCCCAGTTCGGCTGTTCAAAGCACCCAGGGTGAACACTGAACCGCACTCCTACACAGAGCTCGTCGATGTCAGGAGTCTGGTCGAAAGCGGCACTGATGTGGAACCACCCTTCGTCAAGGGCATGACCGATGCTGAGATCGAAAGCATTAAGAAGGAGCAGCTGGTCACGAGCATCCCATCTCATACCCAGTCAACAGAGCGGGCCGTTAAGTTGACCACGGAAGCTGTTGCTGCTGTTTCTGGGGCGGACCGCCAGGACGGTCTATCCCTCAACAAAAGGGCATACAGGAAGCAGTATGGTGGCCAAGTCACCAAGAAGCAGCACATCCGCTAACGCTAGTTTGGCTTAGGTCGATGAAGGTTTTAGATTCAAAGACTTTTGATTCGACAGTTTCAAAGACAATGCATTATGTATTTTATAATGCTATGGTTGTCTGGTGGACTGGACCAGGCTGTACTTGTGACGGTATCTGACTCTTCACAGCGTATTTCTGCAAAAATGTGTTTAATATGTCACTTAGAGTGCCCTCACGATCATTTATTCATTTCTGCAATAAAAAATGCAGTTTTAGTGTAATTAGAATGCATTGTGTGAGGGTCACGCTATAAATCACCTGGTGGTGAAAGCTGGAACTAGTAGTTTACGGACCAGCCGATAGCGGTGAAGACGGGTACAGCGCCAGGGTTAAGTAAAAAAATATCGTAATCTGGAAGGCATGTAGTGATCCTTTGCATGCAAATCGACGACCAAAGGTGCAAGATATATTCAGTGTAAAATATATGCATATCATGCAAAAAGCACGGGCTCCAGGGGCCATTTTTGGCTGAAAAGTGACGAAAAAACATAAAATAGTCAACTTTGTCACCTTTTCGGGACCTCAAAAATATTTTTTAAACTCAAAACCATCGAATTCGTGATCAGCATCCTCAATAACATTAAAATGAACTAGGAAAGGGAGCGTGCTTGAAAAAAGTGTACATCGGGGGTCACCCTACTGCACAGCACAAAAGACAGGCTAAAGAGCATTTAAGTATTCACTTGATGAAGCACTTACCTCCACCCTGTGTGCAGTCCTCCAATGTGCAACACATGGAAAAGTAAGATGGCCGACTTTACTTGCCTGAGTTAAGCACCCAAACTTGCACCCAAATAGGCTTGTTTCACTCTGTGGCTGCTTATTTTAAGCAGGGTGGCTTATTGTCAGCATGGGATGCTTGTTTCTAGCCACCCGTAAGTTGCAATTTTCCCGCCAAATTCCAAGCTCCTACACACAAGCACCCCAGTTCGACGAAGAATGCTTGAAGTTGTGTCAAGGCGCTAAAACTTGGCAAGGCAAATTTTTGTTTTTTTAGCTTCTTGATACTAAAACTAAGCACCGCATCCAACTAAGCACTGTCTCTAATCAACCTACTAAAACCAAGCAGGATAAGAGAGATTAGGGGCTTCAAGCACCCTTTTAGCATGGTGATTAGCATCTAAAATGCTAATCTTTTTTACAGTGTACAATAGACAAATGTAAAATTGATCATTTTAACACCAGTACTCATAAAGCCCGCGGGTATGAAGAGAACAGTAATATCATAGTATGCATGAGCTAAGAAATGAGAAATGAAAAAATACTTCAATCATATGGATAACTTGTGGCAGTATGATAGAGATAAAGATACAAAAGACATTGATCGTTAGCATGACAATATATTGCAGAATTGATATTAGATACAAAAAGGTAGAACAAAATCGAGACATTTCGCTGTCACCCACAATACCTGTTGATGCTGGTGACAGCGAAATATCGTCTCAATTTGTTTTGCCTTTTTGTATCTAATATCAATTCTAAAATAAATTGGCATGCTAACGATCAATATCTTTTATATGAGAAAATACGATTGTCTTCATAAATGTATAAAAATGTATGAGATTCCAAATAAACGAGTGATTCTAAATGTATAACGCATTCATAAAACTGCATATAAATGCATGGTAAGAAAACACTATTTAAAACTAAAAGCTGAGAACATGCATAGATGACCAATGCACCATTTGACGTCCGAATGTCTGACTGAGGCACTGTGCCTTGTCCACAGCAGCTGGGAACCAGTATCCGTGTCCCAGCTGTGCAGCGTGCCACTGCCCCTGCGCACAAGCACCGGTATATGAGCCAGTACCAGAGCCAATACCAGAGAGGGACTACAGACCGAGGAGGGGAAAGTGGTGGCGCAAGTCGTCCAAGAAGTCAGGTTCGAGTGGTTCCGACTCCGACTCCGACTAGTATTGACAACGGCCGATAAGTCAGCTTCTGCGGAACCAGGAGGGAAGGGTGCCGAGCGATGGAACAGTTCAGCTGCCACGCCGCCGACCGACGGAATCCGGCCGCAGAATTCACCGCTGCCACCACAACCCTACCTGAGGTGACAGCTCTCCGCGCTGTGATTCCGTCACTGTGTTACTGTGTGCCTCCACGGCCTCTTGTTTGGTTTTCCCGCTTAGAATTCAACGACAAGCCGAGTGAAGGAAATGTCTCCTTGCTCACCCAAAACTTATTCTTAAAAAAACCTTCTTTAGTCCAAAAAATGCACCGTTTGCGTTACCGATATCACTTCTCAGAGCGAAGTTCTGACCCCCTCCATGTTTGACCGGCCACACCCCACAGAAAGGACGGACAGGGGCGAGTCACTCCGAAGCAGCTCATTTGCACCCAGAAAACGCAGGGATACGCAAACAAGAGAAACAAATCTGGAACATAAGGGAATATGAAACCAGGTTTCTTGTATGCTGCATATTACGGATATATCGGTTAAAGTCCCATAGAAGTGTCCCATTTCCTTAAATAAACCGTTTTCCCTATTGGCAGGACCAGACTTAAAAAGGACAGCTTTTGATTCCTGGATTGGGTTTAACGACAACATTTACGGCTTGGAGATTACAAGCCGACGTAACATGTCCAATATAAATAAATAACGGAGGTGCAACTAGTATGTGCAAGAATTTGGATCCGGCATTGTTTTCGCTTGGCTTGTTCTTCCTAGAACGAAGCTGGGAACAAGAAACATACAGAGCGAGTGAGTGATTCAGCCACTCAACAATTCAGCGGCTGACGAACCCAGCGTGTATTGAAGACTGTCCGATTGTAGTGTGTTTGCGTTCCTTTCGATTCCGCAAATATCAATCTGAACAAATGTTTTAGACACAAAATTTAAGTTTAAACAATCGTGCTGACGATGTTTTAAACGACAGTTGAGAACCTTGTCCACCACTGTTGGAGTTTACGCAATGGTAATTTGACTTGTCTATTCCTATTCTTTATCTCGTTTTAATACGTCAGATATGTCCTCAGGAACATTTCATCCATGGGTGGAGATCCAGGGAGCTATGAGGTCAGGAACCTCCTAGATTTTGGGTCTCCCATAGGCTTTGCATAGGACTTGTTTTGCCGTGCCAACGTTAACCCATCCAGGACCGCCTCTCCCTGGGTCGAGAAGAGACCTCCAGCCCTGATTTCATAAGATAACGCGTCATTAATGTCGTTAACACTTTTGGCTGTGCGAACTTTCCAGCCCAAACCTCGTTCCCCTTTGACGCATTATCTAAGAAAGGCAAATACGGTTTCGATCCTTTGCGCCTTGGTCCCCCAGGCACTCAACCCCCATTCAAGTTTCCTGGCGTGAGGAGCCAGCCAATACAAGTCCTGTTTACACGCAATGACATTGACCTGTTCCCACGCTGAGCAGAAGCCGGCGAAGGTGCACGTTACCAGTACTGACTTTTTGGAGGCAGGCTGGAAGGTTAGGCTACATCACGAATATCTATTGTTTTCTTTTAGACTCATCTTACCTCCTTTTAGAACATTAATACAGCGTTGCCCTTAAACCCTACCTACTTGTATTGTTGCTTGACGCGCGCTTGGCAAACAAAGCAAGCACGCATCCAACACTGGGATGTGTGGGGTTTAAAGACAACACTCGATTTAGCGTTCTAAAAATATTCAGTCCAGAAGAAGAAACGGCTATTCGTGCCACAACCCGATCTTCCAGCTTGCCCCCCCCCAAGTCAACTCTTGCTCCGTGTACGTTGGCCGGCCAGTCTGGTCAATACCACCGCTGGTGTCCACGCGGCTAATGAGTCGCACGGCAGGCTGGACCAGTGACATCACCATATCTAGACCACCTGAGCCTGTGGGGAGTTAGATGGTTTTGGACGGGTGTAGAAACAAACTGTTGCTCAACTGTTCTTGAAGGTGACTTTGTTTAATAGCCTGTTTTAGTTCTAGACAGAACTGGGTCAGATTTTATCACCAGGATACTTAATTTCATAAAACTACAGGGTTTACAAGGCACGCGGTGGGCGCAGGCTGAACTCGTGCCTAAGGTCAGTGAACCCATAGAGGAAAAGTCAATCGAAAGCCAGTCAAGCAAACCAAACCCAATGAAAGGTAGACTAAACACGTATCCATTATGTTTCGACAGGAAATGCCGCACACGCCTCGGAAAAATGTGCCTCATATCAAGGTCTTATAATTTATATTTGGAAAGTTCTATACAAACTTGGCATGTGCGTGCGCACGTACACATACCCACGGACATTGCACGCTCAGCAGTGTTCACTAGAGGTGATGTTTAATGATACGGATCTGGCGGTGGTTCACCGGAGTAAAAAGTCGATTCACCAAACACAACAAACCATTTTGAGCACCCAAGCGGCACACACAAAGCAAAGTGACTGCTCTAATTTTCCGTCCGTGTCCGAAGTCGTGCGCAGGGGAGCGGGGCGTCTATTACGAAGTCCATATTCTTGTCCAATTCGATGAGCGCAACACAATGCTGAGGAAATTTCCAGTGATGCTATCAGCTCAATTTACGTCAGCCCACTTTGTGATAGCTAAAGTCTCCCATGGCAACGTCTCAAGGTCACGTGGCTTAAGCCAGTTAATGCCAGGAATGCATCAAGCGTTCATCGAGATACAGGCAACTTTGCAGGCTCGGGCATGGCCTAATGATGCTTTCTGAAGTCCGGTACTGACCCAGCGTTTGGAAAATATACCCACATAAATCCAGGGAGTTCCAGTCTTAAGGGGAATTTACCACTTTGGCAAAATTCTGACAATAATAATTTAAAAACAAAAGAGGTCTAAAAATCAGGAAACAACATTTCACTACTTTCATAGGCCAAAAACAGAAATGTCTCCTCCTTTCTAACAATATGAGAGGACATAAAATAATACTTTTAATAATCAGTGAAATCCCAAGCTTTGATCATAGACTTGGTGTTAAAGCCCATTTACAGCGTCTCGGGATAGGAAGAATCGCATGCAGGGGCTATTCAAATACATGGTAAAATAATCACAGGACCCGCAACCGATTTTCCGCTGAGGTCATCCACTTTCATCATCAGTATCATACTTGCTCAATTGTCACGGCAATCGTACTCTCGGTCCGCCCGTCCATTCTAAGTACTGTTAAGCACAAGAGCAAAAACTAAACAATAGATGGCGTTACGACGACCGTGTTTATTCAGTGGTGGAAAGATGATACATATGCCTGATGTAAAGAAACAATTTCAGAGTTGGATTAAAAACATTGGTATTTGTTATGGCAAGTACGGGGAGGAAGAATGTGATGTGTATTGCGGCTACTGGGCGCACTTCCGCCCCGTGACGCTCTGCAATGGACAACCACTCGCCCGAAGTTTTCGGTCGATAGGGATTGTCGGTCGACAGGGGTTTCGGTCGACAGGGCATTCACGATTGTGCGGGGCCAACCGTGAATGCCCTGGGCAAGAAAAGGATATTCCAACAGCTGAGAGCGACAGAAGAGTAATAACCCCATTACGACGCAAAAGAGCTAAGTGCCGACCCCAGAGATTATAAAGGAGGTCTTGACGAAGGCACAGGAGGCACCCGGGCCAGTAAGCTGCTATAGGAGGTCCCATAGCAAATACGCAGAGCAGGTCCACAGCACCGAAAAGGAAGTCGCTGGAATGTAGCCAGCCCTGAGTCCATCACTGGCCAAGTCCCCTTCCACCTACTGCAAGTCAAGAGACCCTCTCAAGCGGAGGCTTGAGGCTTCCTTGAACTTGTCTCCTCCTCCGACTTGAAATCCTTGAGCGGAGCCTCCTTTTACACTCAATCATGAGAGCACCGCGAAAACAACAAACCGCTTTATTCCGTCTAATCACAGTACAGTGGACCATTCAGCACAGGATTCACGACACAATCTTTAATGTTCTAGTGCCCTCAGTTTGTTGCTCGTTTATCCTCCCTATCTAAGTTGAGAAATTAACAAAAAAAAGTAGAATTAGGTCCTTTCCTTCCCGATGTTTAGAACCTATCTAACTTCCTCTCCGGCTCGTGCAGATTTCACGATTGTGGCGCACCGGTGCCGACATTAGGTATCCCTCACAGACACTGGCCGCCGTGGAGGAGATCTGGGGCACTGCCACTGCGCCGGCTCGCTCTGACTGACCGTCTGGGGCCGGTTACCGTCCTGGTCCTCCGCCGGCTGCGGCGTCGGCGCGTGCGTAACTGTTCACCTGACTGCTCACCGTCGCTACTGGCGCCGCCATAATACTGGCGTGCCTGTATACCTAACAGGCGTGCTGTACCCCAGCCTCAAGCTATATGCTAAAACCATATCAACTCCAACACAAAATAGAGAAAAACGCGCAGGGCAGCCTACCCCCTTCCCTCTCCTACGTTAAAATATATAGCAAATATATTTTCCAGATGCAAAACTAAGCTAGGGTAGAGTGGGGTAAGACGCATACGTTAAGGGAGAATTAGTCTGTACCGATCCTGCCAGAACGGAATTACTCTATTTTTTCTTCGTTAAGTTCTTTCATCGTTTTTCTACACTCAGATAGAAATTTGGGATTCTAACACGATGCAAAGCGTGCGATTTTTTCTTGTGACCATGTAAAAGGCGTTTTACCCCGATAGCGGGGTAAAAAGCCCAAGGCCCGGATTAAAAGGCCGTCATTAAACTCCCAGCGTATATCGTACCTTTTGCTTCACGTGAACAAATAGGAATATCATTATACTTACGTTGTAAGACAATTGGTGACAAAGTTGGTAGGGCGAGCACATTTACATCGCATAGAGTAGAGTAACTTTAAGATAGCTTGTTTCTACAGGGTGTTTCAAAAAGAATGATATTTTTGAATTGGTCATAATGCGGCTATAAATAGGTTGTAGTATGATTTACATATCAATCGAAAGCGAATTTTGGGACATTTACGATTATTCGTATTTTGATAGCTGTTTTGATATCTTTGCTACTCTAAAGTAGTATTAAAAATGAGTAGAAAATACTGTCTATTTAGCCTTCATCAAAAACTTTAGTAGAAATCACGCGCGTATCACGTGACAAGTATCACGCCAATGACACTGCAAACATTACATCGTCACTGTGGTACATCACAGTCTACACGCGCATTGCCTCTGGAAATTAATTCTAAAAACAAACTTACCTCTCAAGCTTAGGAAAGCTTGGGTCCAAGCAAGCAATCCCCAATTGGTTCACGTCCCATGTTCTGCGGTGAACAGTGAGATCTTTTCGCTGTATCCGCCGCATCCAGTCATTCATATGGAAGGTAAGCCAATGAGCCATATGGAGCTTGAGCCAAAAGCTTTAAACTTGTAATATTACTGAAACTTGTGCCTTTTATGTGCATGCTCGCGTGCCATCTTTGCGTGCCAAATCCTTTTTAGAGTGCTGCCAGTTTCGTGTTCTCAAATATAATCGGGCATATATCATACTTTTTGCATCATTTTCCGAGTACATTTAAGACGGGGGAAAATATTTGATTCAAATGGAACATGTTTATAGAAAAATTTCCAACAATTCACCATTAAAATGAACGTTTTGTGGACGGATTTGAAGGATTTTTTTGTACTTTACTGAACATTAAAAAAATATATCATTCTTTCTGAAACACCCTGCATGTCCGAAGATGCAAAAAGCAACAAATGTTTGCTGAAAAATACCGGAGTTTACTGGGCGCGTCCAATCATGCCCAGGACCGGATCAGAAAGGCCGCTACCAGAAAAAATACTAGATGGAGGCTAGAGCCAGCCTGGACATAGTATTAGGCGTGCGTTACCCCACTCTACACCATATGCTAATTCCTGGTCCCAGGCATACCATACAAATACAAAAGTTGTCCGTTATATCTACTCTCGGTGGAGGGGACGGGGAGGGGGTTCTGGCACTTGTCAGGGCACCTGCCGTCGATAAAGATGATATATCTACCACCATCATCTTCAGTGTCATCAGCACCGTACCTTGTAGTTTCATGACGGCACATCCTAGCTGAGCTACACAGGCTGATTGGCAGACCGGACCAGAAGGCAGCGCTCTGACAGAACGGATGGGAAAATGGCGCCTACCGGCTATTTACGGCGCATCGCTGCCGATTGCATGTTTATCGGGCGACTGAGCTTGCAGGTCCTTCTGCTGAAGCACCCAGTGACGTCTCCATACTGCACCAATTTTCCCGTACTGCACATCGCGTCCCACACCCTGTCAGCATCCATTGTTTTTTCCGCAGCATGCAACATAGGCACGGGCTTATAAAGCAGGCGGCAGACTGACAGCGAAGTCAATTCAGGACCCAGCCTCACCGGAGCGTCCACCCACCGCCCTGCGCAGAGGCTACTGAAGACAGTGCTGCTAAACCCCCGCAGAGGCTACCAAGGACTGCCACCATGTGGCCGACACTTGTAGTTTTCGCCTTCATCATGACCTTTTATAAGGTCATGGCAAGGTCTCTTCTCCACGGTGAGTTACGCTTCTAAGATAGCATTGTAAGGAGGGATGTGAATGGGGGAAGTCAATAAGGAATGCTAATTTCAGCGCGGTTCAAGTCACGTGCCTCGATCGGCACCCTAATTCAGCTAAAATGCCTACAAATAGCAAGAAGGTGGTTACTGCACTACCTAGTATTTGTGAAAATGCGAGGGCTATACAGCAGTGCTACAGGTTCTGAGTGTACGCACCCCCTGGTCCGAAACAAACAGGGGAGCAAAACAAACAGGGAAACAGGGGTCCGAAGCAAACAACCCGCGGCACCAGGCGACACCACTGCTGGGCCCTCAGTCGATACCACGCATCTCCCATTCTTATCTAAAAATATTCTAGCACACGCACAGACGAGCGATGGTAACGTGTTGTTGCTCTAGAAGCTGCAAAGTGAGATATTCTTAATTTCGATCTCTGGCTACAGATTCTAATACGAGTAGAAATTGTTCCCGATTTGATGTCGAAGTTTAGGCGGTACTGTCGTTCTCTATACGTCGAGATGAGGCAGAAACTTCTGAAGCCTGAACTCCGAGATCGCAATGATAGCCAGCACAATGGCGGCGACAGCTTTTGGAAATCCCACACTATTTTGTGTTCAACCTTGAACTAAAAAGAGGATATTTACGTTAGTATTTCACGTTCTAAACAGTACGTAGATGGTGGACGGCATGCGGGAATTTTTGGCAATCGATGAGATAAAGTGGCATGACTATCCAACATTAAGTGAATGAAGTGTGAAATGACAGCAGAAGCTGGTGCAGGCGCAAGCACGAAAGCAAACGAGTGCATCTTTTTTAGAGCAGCAGACAAAAACTACATACTTCATGCAATTACTGCACCAATTTAACCGGGCTTGCCGATGTTCCGAGAAGTGCTGTAAAAAGTGCTGTAAAACGAATACATGAGTATTTCTGGCGTTTTCTTTATATACCAGTTGAACATGCAATCATGTAATTGTAACGTAGCAACTAAGTCTATGACCGCCAGTGAAACGAATACAGGGCCTCCGGGCCGTCTATCACTGGACAAAGTATATGACCACTAAATATACACTCAAACCAAAAAGGAAAGAAGGGTATACAAACCCCGCCCTTTGGCCAGTTTCATATGCAGTGCAATGAATGATTGAAGAAGTCAGTCGCAATATTGCATGAAATGAGGCTACATTACAAAACGCGCTAAAACAACAATATTTCGGATGATAGACAATATTACATTGACTAGTTGTATCTGCATCAGAAACTACTACACCTGCATCACAAGTGGTCACACATAGTGTAGATAAACGTGATAACGGATTGAATGCACTACACCATTTTGGTTCACACCGGCCGCGACCATCCATGAGACATAAGACATTCTAAAACTATAATTTTATATAAAACATGGTGCGTTCCTTACAAACGCCCGCGAGAACCGGCGACCTGACTGGTGAAGCGCGAAACCCGACACTGGATGTGAAGCGGCGTCTGGAACTCATCTACAGCTGTACGTCCACATACTGCCAGGTTTCCGGCGAAAGCCCTTCCTCTGACATTATTTCCGTAATTAATGATATAAGTGGACATCCAGGTGAGAGTCATAAGGGTTGCTTACACATCCACGGATATTCTATGTGTGCCTACTCATAGAAACAAGGCGAGGGTGGGGCCGCAGTGGTTAGCACGCCCACTATTGACTCTGTTGAGCCGGGTTCGAGTGTAAAAGAATGAATGCCAATGGTCTTTGAGTATAATAAAGCATAATGATATATAATAAAGTAATAATATAAATAAAGTATAATAAAGTATAATAAAGAATAAACGTGTTTGAAAGAGACGCACTAAAAATTCACTACATAAGCAATTATCATTATCCAAAGGTTATTCATTTCTTGAATTACCAAATCTATCTTTATAGCGGTCATAAATAACTCAATCCATTTTTGCATAATTTGATCATGCATGAGCTAATTTGTGTATTCAATGTACTATTATGCTCCCAAATGTCCGTTTAAGACACGAAGCTACGAGAAAGCGACACGAGCTGGCATAACTAGACCAAGCAGCTAGGGTTGCTACTAGACACAGCTCCACCCTTATCTACGCAGACTGCATGATCAATAGCATTCATATGCAGTTTGCCATGTGCAAAAACTACAAAAGTTGTAAGCATTTGAGTTACCTTTATAGCATAATCATCCAAGTCTGTTTTACGCCACAAGGTCGCCAAAACCCTCTATAATCAGGCTTGTTTACAGAGCTGAAGGGCAAAATAATTTCGACCATAGTGCTATACCTCTGTTTGGGCTTTACCATTCGTTTAATTTCGAGCTTCGGCTGGTGTTGAGTTGGGGCCTTTAGATCACGTAATCTCAAAATCCCCAACTGAGCGCGCTTTGGGTGATCATCGCCAAAACAGTTGAGGTTTCTAGTATAATACACTACTGGAAGCCAGCCTCAACGACTGTGCATATGTGACGCAAAAATAAAAGCCCCTTCTGGATGTCATTGGATTCGTGATACATTAAATCTTGCACATTCTATTCATGCCGAGCAGAAAGGTACAATGTTATTCTCTACCGCCCCAATCTTTACCTAGCTGCATGACCCTAGATATCGGCGCGCCCTAAACGCAGCTAGCTTGACCTAAAGCACCACGTGCGTGATATTTAGGTTCAGACCTTGATAATCGGGGATTTAAGGCCGTATTCTTTTGCAAAACATATCTAATTATCTTCAATGCAATCACTCTGCAGCATTCCTAAGCGTTGAGTCGGATCGGATAGGAAAGCCTGTGAGTCGCCTTCACATATTTTCCTACGTTCAACACTCGAATAAACACTAAAGGAAACGAATGCATAAGATCCCCGGGGAATATTTCCGATCCACCACGCTTAAGGGCAATGCGAGCTCACGGTCGGTCGCTTATCCCCAACAATGGTCACACTCTGCTCTTTATCCGCAGTGACCGCCGTGAAGACGGACGATCCGTGCAAGCAATGTCCGGCCGACAGCTGCATCGAGCTCTCCAAGGACCAGTGGATGTGCCTCTCACCGCCCGCCATCGTCGAGAACATCGTGGCCAAGGCGAAGAAGTGGGCTGGATCCGACTCCGAGTCCGACTCCGACTCGGGCGGAGCCGGGGCAGGTGGCGATTCCGACTCCGACTCAGCTGACTCGGACTCTGACTCCGACTCTGGGTTCACCGGAGGTAATTCCGTCGCGTCAGCAGCCTCGACTGGAGCATCTGCGGGATCCTACGGCGCGGGTGCCGATGGCGAAGACGATGATGACGAAGGACATGGTAGAGGTGCAAGCAACTCTGGCCTCAGTGCTTCTAAATCCGGCCGGGCAGGTAAATCCAAATCTGCTGCATCTCGCGCAGCAGGAGGATCAGATTCTGACTCAGACTCCGACTCTGATTCCGACTCCGGCGCTGTAGCCAAATCGGCGGGAAGCGGTAAAGCTAAGGCATCAGCAGCGGCTGGGTCAGATTCTGACTCTGACTCCGACTCAGACTCTGATTCCGACTCTGGCTCCGCAGCTAAATCAGCTGGAAACTCCAAATCAAAGGCCGGCGGAAAGAGTGCCTCATCATCAGCAGGAGCCTACGGCGCGGGCGGCGATGGCGAAGACGATGATGACGATGGACACGATGGAGGTTCCGGCAGCTCTGGCCTAAAGGCTTCCAAATCCGGTCGGGGACGGATGGGCCAAATCCGCTGCTTCCCGTAGAGCTGGAGGATCGGATTCTGACTCCGATTCTGATTCCGACTCCGGCGCAGTAGCCAAGTCAGCAGGAAGCGCTAAAGCTAAAGCGTCAGCAGCGGCTGGTTCAGATTCTGACTCTGATTCCGACTCCGACTCCGACTCCGATTCCGACTCTGGCTCCGCAGCCAAGTCAGCTAAAAGCTCCAAATCAAAGGCCGGGGGAAATAGTGCCTCATCATCTGCAGCAGCCTACGGCGCGAGCGGCGATGGCGAAGACGATGATGACGAAGGACATGGTAGAGGTGCAAGCAACTCTGGCCTCAGTGCTTCTAAATCCGGCCGGGCAGGTAAATCCAAATCTGCTGCATCTCGCGCAGCAGGAGGATCAGATTCTGACTCAGACTCCGACTCTGATTCCGACTCCGGCGCTGTAGCCAAATCGGCGGGAAGCGGTAAAGCTAAGGCATCAGCAGCGGCTGGGTCAGATTCTGACTCTGACTCCGACTCAGACTCTGATTCCGACTCTGGCTCCGCAGCTAAATCAGCTGGAAACTCCAAATCAAAGGCCGGCGGAAAGAGTGCCTCATCATCAGCAGGAGCCTACGGCGCGGGCGGCGATGGCGAAGACGATGATGACGATGGACACGATGGAGGTTCCGGCAGCTCTGGCCTAAAGGCTTCCAAATCCGGTCGGGGACGGAGGGCCAAATCCGCTGCTTCCCGTAGAGCTGGAGGATCGGATTCTGACTCCGACTCCGATTCTGATTCCGACTCCGGCGCAGTAGCCAAGTCCGCGGGAAGCGCTAAAGCTAAAGCGTCAGCAGCGGCTGGTTCAGATTCTGACTCTGATTCCGACTCCGACTCCGATTCCGACTCTGGCTCCGCAGCCAAGTCAGCTAAAAGCTCCAAATCAAAGGCCGGCGGAAATAGTGCCTCATCATCTGCAGCAGCCTACGGCGCGAGCGGCGATGGCGAAGACGATGATGACGATGGACATGGTAGAGGTGCAAGCAACTCTGGCCTCAGTGCTTCTAAATCCGGCCGGGCAGGTAAATCCAAATCTGCTGCATCTCGCGCAGCAGGAGGATCAGATTCTGACTCCGACTCCGACTCTGATTCCGACTCCGGCGCCGTAGCCAAATCGGCGGGAAGCGGTAAAGCTAAGGTATCAGCAGCGGCTGGGTCAGATTCTGACTCTGACTCCGACTCCGACTCAGACTCCGATTCCGACTCTGGCTCCGCAGCTAAATCAGCTGGAAACTCCAAATCAAAGGCCGGCGGAAATAGTGCCTCATCATCTGCAGGAGCCTATGGCGCGGGCGGCGATGGCGAAGACGATGATGACGATGGACACGATGGAGGTGCCGGCAGCTCTGGCCTAAAGGCTTCCAAATCCGGTCGGGGACGGAAGGCCAAATCCGCCGCTTCCCGTAGAGCTGAAGGATCAGATTCTGACTCCGACTCCGATTCTGATTCCGACTCTGACTCAGGCGCCAGAGCTGCGGCCGCCAATGGTCGGGGTAAGGCAGCAAAGAAGGCCGTCCGGTTTGCTTCTGACTCCGACTCCGACTCGGCATCTGATTCCGACTCGGATTCTGGAGCCGGGCCAGCGGCCGGATCGAGGGCAGCAGCTAAGAAAGGATCAGGCTCGGGCGGAGCGGCGACTGGAGGATTTGGGGCTGGCGATGACGACGGCGACGATGGCGGCGATGACGGCTCGTCAGGAGCGACATCCGCAGCCTCCAGCTCCGGCAGCTCCGAGAGCTCTGGCAGGTCAGCTGGCGCTGGCGCTGACTCCAACTCCGACTCCGATTCCGACTCCGACTCCGACTCTGACTCCGATGACGGTGCGGTTGCTACCAGCAGCGCCAGCGCCGGAGCTGCCGACTACTATGATGACTCCGACTCTGACTCCGACTCTGATGATGGCGGAGACGCGGCCGCTGCTGGTGACACCGGTTTCAGCAGCGCCAGCGCCAGCTCCGGCAGCGGCAGCAGCGGCAGCTCCAACAGCGGCAGCTCCGAAGGCGGCTCTGCTGACGACGACACCAACCAAGATGATGGATCTGATGAATCGGCAGGATCCGGGTCCGGGTCGGGATCCGCCGGATCCGCTTTCGCCGCTCATCCAGCTCCAGCCCCAAAACGCCATCAGGTTGCAGCGTTCTACTCTCGGCCGGCAGCGCTGCCGGCGGCTCTGGTGCCGCCGCGCCAGTTCAAGTTCATCCCACCCGCCAGCTGGTTCCGCGCGCCACCCAAGTTTGCTGGCTACAAACAGCACTAACGGCCTGACTATTAGCAACCAAGAGGACGACATCAACACTGTACCGCAGTGAGTTTATTTGGGCCTTGTTTGGCACTTGGTACCGTATAATGTTGGCTGAATAACAGGCAATGAAGAGTACGACTCATAGTCTGTAGTGGCGTACGCCAATTTGGTGGCGGTCTTTAATGCATTACTTGACGTTTGCGCTGTTTTGTTTGATGGTGCTCCGATGCACCCCCACCCGACTGTTTTCTGGGTGCACAATACCATGTTTTGCACAAGCTGAAGTGTTTCACGCACTGATTACATATTTATGTTCGTTACATTTTCATTACTATGGGGCGATGAGGCGAACCATACATGAGTGAAACCAGTACGTTCGCTGCGCACAAACCCACACACATACGCTCCATAACTTTATTAGATGAGCTTACGCGTTTGTAATAAGGTAGCTACAATTTCATGGGCATGGATGTAACTTGTATCATGATATGCACAAATATGCACACCTCAGTCTAGAGGCCTCGTGTTGTTGTGACTGCACATTTTCCATGCTTAAACAAAATATGATGAACGCAAAAAGCACACACCCAAATCCAAAAAGGGAACTAAACAAAGGGAACTAAGGATACCGGCAAGTTCACAAGTTCATGTGGAACGAGGCGCTCTCTGGTCACACCATCGCACAGTCTGCCAAGGAAAGATCGCTCTGGTTCTACTATGCTGATCGGTTCATGGGTGGGATATTTTTAGATACTCGTCCCCCTTTACCATTGGAGTTTAGCCCTGAGTACAAGTGGGGAGGCGTTTGTACACCCGACTTCGGATTTTTCCGATGCAGCCAAAAACGTACTTGGCACACCATTATATATTGATGAAATTCCGTCGAGAGCGACACCACCCCATCCGACCGTGGCGCTGATGAACCAATGAAACGCTTTTACTTCCGAGGGCAAGCACTACACCATGACCGGGGTCTTCACCATTTTAGAGCCAGATCCCCTCCGCTACTGAATGAACCGAGCTAGATGAGGTGTTGGCAAAACGCGTACAGGTCCGTGCAGCTCGGCAAAGCTACGCCGACAATTTTTCTGGCTTGGACCTGAATCAGACGAGCTGAAGAAAAAATTTATACCGAGGAGCTGCATAACTCATTCTGCTCTGGTTTGTTGAGGAGGGAAATTATGGGCCACCTTCATTTTCTTAAATGGTAGATGACAACCAAAGGTTTATAATATTGGTATGTCAAGCAAGATGGCAGCAGATGAACTTAGCGGCCTTACTTCTTTTTACCACTACCCTTTTCAATAGGTAGGAAGGAGTGCCCTTCCATACCCGTGCAGTCGTAAACCAATTTTGTTCAATTTAATGCATAAAGAACAGTGTTAGTTTCATCATGTTAGTAGACCGGACCACTCCCCGATATTGTTTTTTCATTTGCTTGCTGCCTAAACTTAAATTTGGTCATTTTTCTCGTCGCAGCCCCGTCAAAGGTGCAAGAGAACTAGTTACCAGGGATGGCGCCACGACAAAAGTTATGTTAGGGTATTAGTGTGAGAAATAAATATCTGAATGGGTTATGAGATCATAAAAATGCGTCAATGATGAGAATAGAGATAATGCGCTGAAAGCAAAGAAAGAAAAGTGAGAGACGTCTGGAAAGGGAAGAAGAGAGACTAAGCTTTTTTCCCTTAATATCTTATGTTATGAAGCATGGGATAATATATCCGAATCAAACAAATAGAAATGAAGCGTGATTAAGTATTATTTCGATTTTACTCCTGGTCATCTACCTCCTCAAATAGATGTTTAATGAAAAAGAAATTTCTAACCTGTTTTTTAGGCTCGTTTTATTCAATGCGACTTCTTTCGCATTAGGAAATCAAGGAAAAATAGCATCATTCCATATCCTTGACCCATGAATAAAAATACAACCTTTCTATATATTGTTGAAGCAAAACATGCTTTAAAATGTTGTGCTAACCTAGCGCCGTTCGATATATGTAGCTCCAAGATAGATTTAACAGCAATTGGTAAAGTTATATTGAGAAATTTCGAAGGGATAACTATAAACTGTTCTTTTACGATACCTGGAAGCTTTGTTTTTCATTTCATTTTGTCATTTCATTGTGAATACCATGTCTTCGTTTTACTTATTTGACTTGAGCTGTAAGTGGGTTTTACCTGTTGCTCACTAACGTAGATAAATACAAAGACACAAAATACTTTACTAGCTTCAATGCATAGGCGGATCCAGGGGCAAGGGGGCACGTGCCCCCCGATCGACCCTCGGCGCCCCCCTGAAATGTCGCTTCCCACCCCCCCCAGGATACGAAAGTCGGCGCCCACCGATAGGATTTGGCGCCCACCTGATAGGTTTTGCCGGTCATAAGTGGCGTCCCCTGGTCCGGGTGGCGCCCCCCCGGGAAAGTGCCCCCTCCGATTGGCAATCCTGGATCCGCCTATGCTTCAATGTAATGAAAATTTCGTTAATTAAATGGAAATATGCTTTTTAAGCAATAATCCTAACAGCTCGCTTTTTTAATTCAAAGATTATTGATTAGATTGAAAAAGTATTGAAGATCAATCTTCTGGACCATACAATACTCGAACAATATTTTTGAAGAAAGGTACTGAGGTGCTTGCATTTCCTTTCACTATCATTTACAGGGAATCTCTTGATTGTGGAAAATTTTCTTTGGACTGGAAAAGGGCAAGTGTTGTTTTGATCTTTAAAAAATGTTTGAAGAAAAATCTAGGAAACTGCCGTCCAGTAAGCTTGACCATACCAGTCAAGTTTGTAAAGTAATGGAAAAGATCATTACAAAAGGCATCACGGTGCATCTTGTCAACATTAATCTACTAAGTGATCATCAACATAGCTTTGTTCCCCAAAAGCCATGCCAGACAAATATTCTTGAAGGCCTTGAAGACTGGACCAAATACCTAGACATAAACCAATCAGTGGGTGGGCCACAGCCAGGAAACAAAATTTATTGTATACAGCAGTATGAAGTGCTACCGTATTATGACGTCACGTCGACGTGGAGGTCTTGCAAAGGAATATTAAATAATACGAGATATTGAGCTAATTAGCCATTTTCAGCATAAATTAATTAGTTTATCATTTATTTCATCCTAAAAATAAATCTATCATCTTCAATACAAATACGCCTAAACTAATCCAGGCCAAAATTGAATGATGGTGCCACATTCCCTTAAACAGCCTGCCTGCTTGAGTTTTGGATGTAAAAAATGAGCAAATCCAGTTATTTTTTCCCGCAACTATTGAGTTTTTGTGCCAAAACTGCTTAGAAATACCCGCAGTGCTAGCCTTAAGGGGTATTCGAATAAAAATGACATTTTTGCATTGAGTTATCGCCCCTCTCTAGCGGGACGAGTTGTCCGCGGATGCGACTTACCAGGATCACACGTGTCAATCACCGTCGTGACGGGGTCGGCCCCGTGTTCCCTGGGTCGCGACTGGCTGGAGTGGATGAAGATCTGCTGGTCTGAGGCGCACGCCCAGGGACCGGCTAAAACGACAGTATATCGGCGTGTTCTGAACAGGGCTCGGGCGGTTGAAGGGCGCACAGCTGAAGCTCAATATAGATGGCAGTGTGGCATCGAGTTTAACGAGGCCCACTGGCTGCCATTCGCTTTTAAAGAAAGCGAATCGCTTTGGAGAGGCGATTAGATACGGGCATTGTTAACCGAGTTTAATTAACCGAGTTTTGGGGCTTGTTCGAGATTAGGAATAGGCGGTCACTATCATGCCTGTTGTTGAACCGGATGAACGGATTCGCGAGCGCGCGAAGTTACGGACACGTTACGTCCAACCGCGCAGTCAACTTTGACCGTACCCGCTTCCCAAAACATAAGAAATGCAGGCAAAAATGCGTTAGAATGTCATTTGATCCAGGATCGAGTTCGCTGCAGCATATAACCTAGTTTTAATTCACCCATGGTCGAGATCCATTTTAACAATTAATAATGGTCGTGAACTGTTACAATAAACCCGTCTGCCTTGGGGCATCTCATACTCCTTCCGTATGTTTCAACGCGAGGTTGAGCATGCTATGAGCACCATCAATGGCCCTTTCGTTTTTTTCCGTTTTTCTGGATGACGCGTTTTTAGGAAGCGACACGGAGGAGCAGCACCGGGCGCTGCTGGACGTCAACGAGTAAGTGCCAGCTTCTCACTGACATGAGAACCCGAGACAACGCGTCGGCAAGCAGGGAGTGCAGCCCACACCTGACAAGGCAAAGGCTATCGTACACGCCCGGGCGCCTGCCAATCAGTCCGAGCTGAAGGCTTTTATGGGATTGATAACTTACTACTCGCGTTTTGTTGCTCGTAGGGCGGATGCTATGGCTCCATTGTATGAACGTTTGCAGCGCGATGCCCGGTGGGAGTGGGGGCTTAACCAGGAAAGAAGGTGGCGCTCAGTCAAGAAAGCGTTATCTGACTCTGCCATGCTCGTGTTTTTGGACCCTAGAAAGCATCTCTTACTTACGGGTGACCCATCAAGTAAATTGATATCTCTCGTATGGCGATTCCTAAACTCAAACTCTATTTTGATTTGAAGGGTTTCCCTAATTTATCCTTGCCCTGGTAGCATAAAACCTCAGCAGTTTTTGCGACGTAATCCCCAACCCCTAAAAAGTTGGTTTTCCTGTCGCTCCAAAGTTCCTCAATGACCTCCCTCTGTGCAAAGCTGTCATGACATAACCGAACCTTACCTAACTTTGTCCCTATGCAGCTAGCCGGCCTTCGGCGCACCTAACCTGCGGTCTAGGTGCCTCCCTAACCTGCGGTGCAACGCTACGCCTTCGTCGGCAGCGGCTGCGCCGCGCCTCCTCAGGCTCCGGTCCGCGAGTGGCTTCGCCGCCGATCGTTTCCCTCCCCTAGGCATCAGCCAAAAACATCGTATTTCGAAAACTTGCATTTTCAATAAAAAATTGTGACTATTTGATATCCTTGCACATCTTTCAAGCGGAGGGTCCCTGAGCACATGCGACTTTTAGTCTCCGACGGATATTTACAATGTTAACCCGACCTGAGGGGGCCATGAGGCCCCCTCAACTGAAAATATGGGCGTTAGCGCAAATCGCAAAGTGCAATGAAAGCTCGCGTGAATTCAGTAAGAAATTACTTCGCATGTTTTAGTGCTCAGGTCAATGGTTTGACCTAGAGGTCAAATAGGTCAAGATCGGCTATTTTCACTAAATATGCAATGATTAACAAACTGGGCATAACTTTATGTCATTAGAGCTATTGAGGCCTGGTAAAGTACATTTGATAGCAAATTGCCAGTACTTTTCGCTATGTGGAACATAAAGACCTCCCGCCAGTGGTTTGACCGCCAGAGGTCACCTCGTGACCTAATATGACTGAGGTCACGAAAGGTAAAAGTGACCGCCGTACATCAAATGAAAGCCAGTGACAAGAACAAACGATGGTGTTTGTTTCACCGCTCTAGCTCAATTAGGTCAAAGTTATTGTCAAAATACTGTTTTGACCTCGGGACCGATGACCTTGGAAAAGTCAAAGGGCAAATAGACCCTGGGATCCGTGAAAGGGTGTCCAAAAACGTTGTTCTGAGCAGTTGAGTATTTGCAATCATTTTGTGGCTTTTATATCATGAAATAGCTTTTCCCCATGCTTTTCCAATGGGAGAGGTCGCCCGTGACCGACCTCAGGGACGAAATCGAAAAATCCCGGATATACACCTAGACCCTAGAGGGGTCATGAAGTGTAGGAAGTTCAAATCGATCGACTTTGAAATGTAGCTCTTACAGAGCCTAAAGGTGAAGTAGGTGACCTTGGTTGACTCGTCTGGTGACCTGACCTTGGGTGACCCGGGAAAAATTTCAGGGATGATGGGAAAATGATGCAGTGAGAGGTAGAGCCTAACGCGGTGCTGCGCCTCGTCGTTTTCTGCTATCCGGAAAAACCTTAGGGGGCAGATGGCCCCCGGTGGGCGAGGTAAGACGGATTTTCCGTGCTTCGAAGGGAAATTTTGCAACTGTTTAACACTTTAGCTCATTACTCTGAAACTATTAGGGTTACATAGAAAATAAAACCAGATTATTGAAGGTATTTTTCCATCGTTTACGAATATATATGTTTCGGAATTTAAAAGCCATTATAACATAGAAAATTTGAACAAATTGTGTGACTGTTTTGAATTGTAATTTTGGAGTACTTTAATCTTTTGGAGTAATTTTCTAAGATATTGTGTTTAGTGGCTAGGTGTAAACACAAAGAAGATACGCCTTTGCTCGGAGCACACCGTGCGTCTTATTTCGTCTCTTTATCTCCAACCGTTCCCAAGTTACAGTCGAAAAACCGGAAAACCCAAAAATCGACAGTGACCTGTTTGACACAACCTCGTGACCAGCACGTGCAACCTACGACCTGGGTTTTTCCTGCATCAGATAGACAGTACATGGACACAACTTTGACTCGCAGATACCGCACATGGCGCATCAATAGTTTCTGAGGTACAGACCCCATTTTGATTTCGATTTTTTGTCGATTTTTTCGTGTTTTTCGTGATTAATTTTCTTCTCAACGGAGGTTTTCATACAAAAAGGGTACCAAAACGTGCAAATCGTTGCGCTGCATCGATCTGTGCCGGTTTCGAGTTCGTACGGCTCGTACTTTCGGAGCAATGTCCAAGAAACCGTGATTTTAGACGACTACCCCCATTCCGGAGAACAAACGCCCTGCTGGTCACGCAGCACGTGCAAACTTTAATCTGCATGCACTGTGTAGCCGGAACCCGGTGCCACGTTTCAAGTACACTTTTTCCCACATGGACCAAAGTGGGATGTTGTGGACCAGCTTACAAAATGACGCCCGTTTTGACGTGTTTGTATTTTTCATCGCCGTTTCCCATGTTAAGTTAATGGGGAGACAAGTTCAACTTTGAGCACGTGTCACGCGCAAACTATCTGCAACCAGAACTTGAGACCCCTCAAAGGCACTCCCCACAACATTTTCTGACACATTATAAAAAGTTTCGTCTCAATATCGCCTTTAGTTTGACCTGCAGCTAATCCCAATTAACTAAAGAACAAAAGACGACGGACAGACAGATACACAGACGCACGTTACTCAATTTTGTGCCAATTTTAGACTTCTCACGTGGGTTTGGTTGGGGCAACATCTCTGGTGTCGGCTAGCAGTTTTGACACCCTTGTGAAAAACATTTTGATTCCTTACTGCGATACATTGATGTACCGTTCTCAGGAAGCATTCTGCTGACGTTTTAGAACCTTTCTTCAACTCGGGCGCAAAAATTTATTCGAAATCTACCGTTTTTATCTTGCGTCACTCTCGCCTCAACGTCGTCTCGTCTGTCGCGGTGTTTGTGGGCCTGGGGACGCGGGACTGGTGCAGGACGTCACTTCGAGAGGCAAACGCACGCAATCCATGAGGAGTTGTGTGGGTTTTTCTTGGACGTTGGAAGAATATTGTTGTTTGATTCTCTTCAAAAAGCTTGGTGAAGAAGCAGGAACCAGATCTGGCGCACCTTGCAAGGTATGGATATGCTTTCCTCACTGACTCCTATTCTACATACCTTTTGGCTTCTTATGGACGGAGTTGCTTTCCCATGAGCGCATAACTACGGAATCACTGAGCACTGGATTTTTAAACTAATCTGAAAATATTGATAATTTGGCAACTTACCCGCAGTTGCCTAACAAGGATCAACCAAAATTTTGAACGGAGAACGTGACGTTATTACAAGAGATCCGCACCAACAAAACACGCTACCTACAAAGTCCGCACGTCGTTTCAGAATGGGAATATTTTATCTCCTGATCCTTACAAGATGAAAACTTTGCGATGATTCAGTAATTGTTACAGTCACTGAATATGCATCACCAACACGATCATAATCGCGCATGTACAGTCCAGCGCGCACCCTTGCATGTCTCAGGACCGGCTAGGTGGACGGTGAAACCATGAGCACAGTGAGCCTCAGCGCTCGGTGCTGCAAGTGCGTGACGAAACTCTGTACCACTTGCAGCTGCGTTAAGCGGGGCAACAGGTGTTCAACTTGTCGTTTCGGAGATAGCTGCCCAAATGGCCCAAACAAAACTAAAGTTAACACTTCCGATCTTTCTGAGCAAATAGCATCACTAAAGAAGAGCTGTCGCGGACTCCCTAGGCTGGGGGGATCCAGTTGCGCGCAGCTTCCGCCCGCGCTCTCCCTACGCCCGCGCTGATTTGGGCGCAAGTTTGCGCGTAAGCGATTTGGAGGGATGTTCGGGAGAGAGCGATCGCGCGGAGCTCTGCGCCGGCGGAGGTTAGCGCGTATCATCTGGGGCAATCCGAGGCGGCGGTGAATACTCTGGCGACCGTCGTAAATGGACGCTAAGGGTGAAATTCCCATTGATTACGGTGCTTTTCTCGCCGTAGTAAACTCACGTCATAGGTTACAGCCTGCTGACTGCTGTACGGTGTCGGATTTCCTGGCCGACTGTGGGATGAGAGGAAGACACGGCCCCGCGCTGGGAGGTGAGGTGATGATAAAAGTGCTCGGATGGGATAAGGGGAAAAACCTTATCCGTAAACGACAATTTATAAGTGGGATTTCCAAATAAATGAGGCATACATCTGAAACCGATATGATTTGGCTTACTCCGAATGCGTTTTTATGTTAAGCCTAACTCAAGTCAATTTATCTGGGCAGGACACGGGCTACACGAAACACACTTTTGCCTCGTTGTACTACGGTGCCATTGGTTTAGTCGGAGCACTGGGGAGAGATGAGCCGGGCATGCCCCAAGAAGCCTGGTGCGGCGAGTGCATTTAGTGCATTTTCTGCATTCCGCCTATGAATTTGACCCCATTTTCCTGATCTTTCTGCCTTTCAAACAGCACCAGATATTTAAGAATCCCCACGCTCACAGTTCAGGGAGAACTGCTCGATCGCTGGCGTTCCAGCCTCGACGAGACCGCTCGGGGACGGTGAGTGGTACGAAACGTGAGATACGTCCTGGGGCAAACAACATTGTTTATTGGAGGGCAGTTAGCATTACGGCTGGTGATTCACTGGCACAGCTGCAGTGATCTACGTTTCTCTTCGCCTGTGTCTCTTCTGAGGATTTCCCAGTGAGATGTCGGGAGTTTGTGGGCCTCGATTATTATCATAAATACATGTTTTGTCGAACGCAAGCCATATAACTTGGATTCACTGACATTTCCAATACCTTTTTGTTACTTTAAAACAAGCATACAGGCTTCCGCGCTGTCTTCCGCGCTGTTGAGAAGACGCGGAAAGTTAGCGCGTAAGACGGCGAGTTACGACACTACTTCCGCCACAACTTAGCTGCGCGCCGATGGGTCCCTCCAAAAGCCTCTGCGCGCTAACTTACGCCCCCGGGCAGCTGCGCGCTGTCTACCGCGCGTCCGGATCCACCCAGCCCTAGAATACCGAAAGGAGCGCGCATCGCTGTGGCAGATGCACTCGTACGACAAATTACCAAGGCTATATCCGAATGTAATCACGAGGCGTGGTTTCTCCTCCTAACCTTCGCTTATTCGGCCTTGACGACCAGAGCCTCAAGAGAGGCAGTAAGACCATCGCTGACCACTCAGATACGTCAGAATATTTCCTCACTAGAAAGGCCGACAGAAAAACCCGAATGTTTCCCGCAAACACGAGCACCCTCACGCCACTCTGGAAACGGAACCGTCCAGATATCGCGCAGAGTCTCCTCAAAACTAGCGGACGGAGACGTGCGTGGCGCACTTCGTGTACTTGCCTCTGATGATTCTTTTGCGCACCTTTCTGATGATGTAATTCAGCATATTCGCAGAATACATCCCAATGCGCCAGAAAACTTGCGCCAGCCTCCGCCAGCAGACGATGATTCACCGTTGGTACCGACTCAGGTCTATGTACTGCGCGCTATCCGTTCGTTTCCGCCCGGATATAGTGCAGGTCTGGATGGGATTCGGCCGTCACACCTGCGCTACCTCACGGCACCCTCTTGCTCTGAGGCCGGGACACGATTGCTAACAGCCCTTACAGAGCTAACTAGGGGCACCACTAATCGCCCTTATGAAGAAAGACGGTGGCCTACGTCCCATCGCGATCGGCAGCGTCTTTCGGCGTATAGCTGCAAAGGTCGCTGCTGGAAAAGTCTCCGCACGCATGGGAGTCGAACTGCGACCGGTTCAGCTCGGAGTAGGAACTCGAAACGGATGTGAGGCGGCAGTACATGCCGTTAGAGCGTACATGTACGATGCATCCTACATCAAAGATCTCACAGTCTTCGTCAAACTTGATGTTGCGAACGCTTTTAACACCTTGCGTCGGGATGTCATGTTTGAGGCCACAAAGGCCTGGATTCCGGAGGCATATCCACTAGTTCGGCAGGCCTACGACACTGCCACACCCCTCTTCATGGAGGATTCCAAAGTCTGGTCATCAACCGGAATCCATCAGGGAGACCCCCTCAGCTCCTTTTTATTTTCAATCTCTGTTGACACGGTCGCAAGAGTGGTCGATGCTGACGCTAATGTGTGGTACCTTGATGACGCAACATTTGCGTGTCCGCTCAAAGACGTCACAAGCAACATCCACTGGATCCAACACGGATTTGAACAGCTTGGGCTAGAGGTTAACAGCTCCAAATGTGAGGTGGTACTCCTGGGCACCAACAAGCATATCTGGCACAACCAGGCTATCGAAGATCTAAAAGGGCTCCTGCCTGATATCCGTGAAGTTAGTCCTGATGAAGTGACGCTGCTCGGTGCACCCCTCCATGAGGCTGGAGTGAGAGAAAAACTGCTAAGCAGTGAGAAGTTGCTTCAAAAGGCCATCCATCGCCTACAACAGCTCGAAGAAGCACATGAAGCTTTCTTCCTCCTCAAGAACTTCATGGCTGTCCCAAAACTCATCTATCTGTTGCGCAGCACTCCCACCTTCAATCACACCAGGCTACTGGCAAGGATCAACGAGACGATCCGCAGGGGAGTCACCGAACTCACAAACGTCACCCTAGACGGGAAATCCTGGCGATAGGCTACATTGCCAGTGAGTCTTGGTGGACTGGGAGTAAGGGCCGTTTCAGATTTAGCGCTACCAGCATATCTCACCTCATCTCATTCCTCCCAGCTACTGGTCACTGCCATCAACTTCTCCGCAGGGACCAAGCTGTCTGCCTCAATAACGTCGGCCACGCACAAATAGCAACAAGGCACAAGGGCTACACCACCGGAGGAAGCCAAGCGAATTCACCAGCGTCTCTGGGACCGCATCACCGCCACAGACACTGCTGAGAGCCTGGTCAAAGGCAGCGATGACCTCACTGTTCGTGCTAGACTTCTGGACGCGATGAGGCCCCACTCGGGCGCTTGTCTACATGCTTACCCGATGGCCAATGTGGGCACACTGCTGGACCGTGAAACACTACGGTTCGCTGTTGCGCTGCGCGTCGGAGCGGATGTATGCGCGTCACACCGCTGCAGATGCGGAGCCGACATCGACACGCGGGGGCTGCACGTGCTCTCCTGCCAGCTAAGTGCAGGACGTCACCCACGCCACGCAACCTTAAACAACATACTAAAACGCGCACTTCAATCTGCAGGGATCCCGGCGGTGCTAGAGCCAGGCGGACTGGATCGCGGCGACGGAAGACGCCCAGACGGCATCACGACCTTTCCGTACGGGCAAGGCAAAAACTTTGTCTGGGATGCAACATGCTCAGACACCTTTGCCCCTTCCGTCGTCGCCAGATCTGCCAGCCAGGCGGGCACCGCTGCGAACAATGCAGAGTCACGGAAAAAAACAACGTTATAGCGGCCTCTCTGTCAGATACACCTTCCAGCCTGTTGCAGTCGAGACGACTGGTGTGTTCGGCCAAACAACTTTACCCTTCTTGAAGGAGCTTGGACGTCGCATCAGTGAGCGAGACCGGCGACAGGCGGGAAGGCGAGTACCTGCTCCAAAGATTATCCATAGCTGTGGTGCGCGGGAATTCCACTTCCCTGCGCCAAGGGCACACTAACTCCGAAGCAGTCGATTGGCGGAGAAGTAGAGCTTCGAACGTTGAGCGTGATGAGTCTTGCCAGGAGACGGAAAATAAACTTGATAACCCAACACCAAGGAGACTCCCCACCACATGCTATAATCTAACATCTGACATTACCTCGCCACCATCACGTAATTCTACCACACCAGACTCGCTGACGGACCGTGACACGTCGGTCCGGCCCTCGGCGTCGCCGCGGAAGACAGGCGGGGTGGAAAATGCCCTGCTGCTGAACGGTGCTCAGGCGCAGGCACCGATCCTGGAGCTGGTGCCTGCGAGTAATCGCAACCAGCACAGGCACAGCCCGGACCCGCTCCTCATCGGTCTGCCCAACCTAGGCAACTCATGCTAACATAACGCCACGCTACAGTCGCTGCTTGGACTGCGGCCATTCTTGAGTGAGATGGTGGCGCTGGGGCCGGCTCTGGACGCCGAAAGATGCCGCACCATGCGTGCCATCGCCCACCTTATGGAGCTGCGTCAGAGCGCGTGCGTCACCTCCGTCTCCAGCCACCTCAACGACCTGCGGCACGTGTTCGCTCGGATAGACTCGGCGTTCCACGGCACTAAGATGCAGGATGCTAACGAGTTCTTGCTCCGGCTACTGGACACCATCAAGGAGGAGGTGGACGGCAGCCGACCGGAAGAACCCAGTTAGAGACAACTTCCAGTACCAGACCGTCGAGAGCTACATGTGCACAAAGTGTCAGGAATCGGTGCTGAGGCGACAAGACAACATAAGCTGGTTCGTTAACGTGCCGCGGCACCCGGACAGAGACACGGTACCCACCTTACAGGACGCCCTGCACCTCCCCATGCGGCCCGACCGACGCGAGCTGAATTGCGAAAAGTGTTAGCACAACGAGTTCAGCGTAACCACCCAGATATCCAAATTTCCCAGGACGCTGATTATACAGCTGAATCGTCACATGTTTATTGGAAAGGAGTCAAAGAAGATCCGCACCAACGTAAAGATATCGAAGTTTGTGACGCTGCAGAAGTACACGGCGGAGGACGCCGATCGTCCCCCGGGATGGGACGCCACCAGGTACGGCTCGCTGTGCCCGCCTGTGAGCCGGGATGAGCCGAAGCGACAGGCGGCGCTGCGGCCATTTGGACCCCCGCACGTGTCTGACGCCGGTTTGGAGAAACTGACAGAGCAGGATGGAGCCGAGGAGTGGCCCACGCGCGCTGTTGGAGACATGGAGAGTCTGCTGCAGGAGACAGTTAGACGCTCACAAGAGAAGGGCGAGCCGGCCGACATCGCTGCCGAACAGGTACAGCTGTCCCAGCTATGCACGGAGGACGACAGCTCAGCGGCTGAGGATCAAAAAGCGGACCTGGCCGGCGCCCATAGCTACCGGCTGGTGGGCCTAGTCAGCCACCACGGCGCTACAACCCAGGCGGGACACTACGTGGCAGATGTCTACAGCCTGGGTAGGCAGCGCTGGTTCCACTACGACGATCGCAGTGTTACCTGCACCTCGGAGGAGCACGTGCTGTGCAACGGAAACCAGCACGATGGCTACATATTCTTCTACCTGCACACAGACCTGTGCAGGCAGGTGGCCCAAATCGACACCAGCTCTACCTGAGACGTCGTCTCCTACCACTGCCAGCAGGAAGTGGGCGTTTTTTTTACAGAATTTGTTGATTATATTTTGAGATGCTCATCCTGAAATGTATCTTGATGGCTTGACCAATAAATTTATTTGGTATTTAAAAAAACATAAATTACTTTATTTACTAGTTTGAAACTTGGAAGAAGTATTATATTGATAAGAATAGAGGAAATTCATACATGCCACTTTGGTTTGTACTGGTAGGCTTTTTTAGCTAAGAATAAACGCTTCATTTGTATTCGTATTCTTATTTTTGCGCAAGCCAAACAGGTTCGATTTGGCACAATGCATAGCCAGCTCATACGTCGATTCGACGTCACGCATAGTTGGACATTGTTTATCGCTAACAGAGGAAAATGAAATACAACAGAATATTGGGCATATTAGCCATTTTTGGGCAGAATAAGACCAAATACATCCTTTTCAACATAGATAACCTCTACAAGCACAAGCGTCTAAAATTGCACCGAAGTACCACGTTCCCTTTCAGGACCTAGCTAAAACAACACCTACAAATTTCAGCCGCCGCGGCCGTGAAAATACCATTGGAAGATACTTAGGCACATTACGCATGCCACTTACAATTGGTATTCAAAGTAATGCAAGATCAATCAATGATTGCTTACTCAGATGAAACAGCGAAAACTCATTCAAAAGGCCGATCACAGTTGCATTCCAAAATAAAAATATGGCGGGCACTCCCTGACAGTAGCAATGCCCTTGTTGCGAGAACAAAAATGTTCCCGAATGTCCGTTTTCCTGGACCAGCCAACTCAACTCCGGGTGCCTCCCGTCATACTGCACTGTATACATGATGCAGGTCCGCAGCACATGAAAAATGGCTCTGCAAGCCCTCACACGCCCCTGCCCAACTTTCCTGGCAGCCAGCACAGCCGCGCCTGTTCCATTATTCATGTCCTGTTGGACGCCAACATATCTGCTCAATTTTCCCTGGTGAAGAATCTACTTGAAGGAGAGAAGTTTCATAGCTTGAAACATTACTCAGGACAAAATGAATGGCAAGTTGGAGCGTAGTTCCTACTGAAGCTTATAATGAAGTATCCACGCTGGTTCAGCTCGTACAGTAAAGAACACGCAGAGGCATAGTCGGGTTTATAACAAACATGCGAGGTTCTCACAAGTGCCCGTTGGCAACAATGGGGCGGCCACGTTGCTGAATTTATGCATCTGCTCGTGTTTTTCCTTTACCATCAAGGGTATTAGCCTATCTATTTTTTTTGCCATGACAGGTGACATTCGACACTTTTAAAGTACATCATTAACGGATGTTACCTTGATGCAAATATGAGAGCATGGTCCATCAACGTCAAAAAGGATCTTCCCATTTGAAGTAATCTGAAATGTGCAATTTGTCAGCAGGTGTATCATCACCTGTTAGGCGAGGTACATTAATCAGCAAGGCTTCCAGTAACCACCGGTGGTTGATCACGCAAAGGAGCCAGGCCCACCATTTCTGGTGACACTCTGCACATCAATTTGTCTAATCTGGAAAGCTAGCAGCACGTTTTTCACGCCGCAAAGTTTTAAAACGTTGTCACAACAGCCGCCCATACCCCCCCTCGTTGATGGGATCTACAATTTGTTAAAATATATTTCAGCGATGTATGCCTACCCCAAACTTGCCACCGCGGAGCCTCCGTGGCCCCGTTAAGTAACAGCCTCGGCTGGGGCCAGACTGGGACAGGCGCACTTCCATACCCTCTTTCTCTCACTATTAAATCTGGATAATCAGACTGGTCATGGGTGAAACGACAAACGTTATCTATAGTTATAGGTGCCATGATATCTCGCCTATTTCTAGTCACATTATCTTGGTATTTATCGCAGGTTAACAAAACTATTTTTAAGCAGACGTGCAAGGAAACTATGCCATTTTCACAGGACGCTCTAATTTTATTGTGCACTTGGTGGTACAGGTAGAGGATCTAGCAATGCTCCCTGACAACGCCAGGGCACCATGCCACTTGGAGGGGGAGTGAGTGTCATTTAGGGGAGGGGGGGTCGGCGTGACACCGTTCTGGAGTTTTCCCAGCAAGAACCGGGAGTCAGTACATAACATAACTGCATCTGGGCTGTTAGGCATTGAGCGCACGAAGTGGCTAGCCATCTGCGGCGACAATTAAAGCGTCACTGATCCGATACCGCCACCACTACATTGCATTACTGATCCTCTGTCTCCGCCGTTACATTGTGCCACTGATCCGATACCGCCACCACTACATTGCATTACTGATCCTCTGTCTCCGCCGTTACATTGTGCCACTGATCCGATACCGCCACCACTACATTGCATTACTGATCCTCTGTCTCCGCCGCTACATTGTGCCACTGATCCGATACCGCCACCACTACATTGCATTACTGATCCTCTGTCTCCGCCGTTACATTGTGCCACTGATCCGATACCGCCACCACTACATTGCATTACTGATCCTCTGTCTCCGCCGCTACATTGTGCCACTGATCCGATACCGCCACCACTACATTGCATTACTGATCCTCTGTCTCCGCCGCTACATTGTGCCACTGATCCGATATCCCCACCACTACATTGCATTACTGATCCTCTGTCTCCGCCGCTACATTGTGCCACTGATCCGATATCCCCACCACTACATTGCATTACTTATCCTCTGTCGCCGCCGCTACATTGTGCCACTGATCCGATATCCCCACCACTACATTGCATTACTGATCCTCTGTCTCCGCCGTTACATTGTGCCACTGATCCGATATCCCCACCACTACATTGCATTACTGATCCTCTGTCTCCGCCGCTACATTGTGCCACTGATCCGATATCCCCACCACTACATTGCATTACTGATCCTCTGTCTCCCGCCGTTACATTGTGCCACTGATCCGAAATCCCCACCACTACATTGCATTACTGATCCTCTGTCTCCGCCGTTACATTGTGCCACTGATCCGAAATCCCCACCACTACATTGCATTACTGATCCTCTGTCGCCGCCGTTAGATTGTGCCACTGATCCGAAATCCCCACCACTACATTGCATTACTGATCCTCTGTCGCCGCCGCTACATTGTGCCACTGATCCGATATCCCCACCACTACATTGCATTACTGATCCTCTGTCTCCGCCGTTACATTGTGCCACTGATCCGATATCCCCACCACTACATTGCATTACTGATCCTCTGTCTCCGCCGCTACATTGTGCCACTGATCCGATATCCCCACCACTACATTGCATTACTGATCCTCTGTCTCCGCCGTTACATTGTGCCACTGATCCGAAATCCCCACCACTACATTGCATTACTGATCCTCTGTCGCCGCCGCTAGATTGTGACACTGATCCGTTACTGCCCACTGCAGTGCGTCACTGATCCGTGAACCAAATAAATCCCCGCAACGTTGAATGGGCCGGATTACATGGGCCCGAAAATCGGCATTTTTTTACTTGGATATTGATTGCAATTACCACTATTTCGCCACTTGACCAGCTTCGGGTCTGATAAGGATTGGAGCCGGATCGCAGAGGTGGGCGCCGATACCATATTTTTTGGAACCACTAACGCCACTTCTGCTACTTTGGCTGGTTGAAACCAAGGCATTTTTAAGGAAAAGTCAGTGGGGGGGGCATTTCTTGTGCTGACCATTATAGCGTCTTCAGGGGATCAAAACCCCATTTTGAGGGAGTTTAATAAGACTTAGACGCGTTAGTGTTAAAAAATGTTTCAATTTTTGTGTTATTCCATGTTATTCCAGATTATACATGATGCCCAGGGCTGTCAATTTTTCCGCAGAAAAGGTAAAACCGAGTTAGAAAAAAGGGTCAAAGAGGGCAAAATTTTATTTTCACTAAAGTAGCCAAACAAATACCACAAAAGCCAGATTTGAGGCTAAAACAACCACTAGCGGTCGTCATAAGACCACAGAAAAAGCGATCACTGTTATCACTGTTTAAAACTAATTGTTGACAGTTTGATATTTACTTGACGCAATGTTTTCTAGCACACTACTCATTTAAAGGGAATGTGGCACCTTCATAACGTGATTTTAACGGAGATAGCCAAGTTGTAAAGCAAGTCGGAAAACCCGGTACTCAATATATCATTTGTTTTAGAACTCGAGATTTCTGTAGAAAAAATAAAACCTACCTGAAATGCACCCATCATGTACCCTTAGCAGCAGACCACAGTTGTTATGGCTGTTGGTGTGACGACATACGCTGACGTCACGGTGAGTATCAGCCAATCAAAGTCCTTGAAGCGTATTGAAAATGGTAGTGGTTGTCAGATCATGACATCATCCACTGGCAAATATTTATTTCTTTCCCTAGAGGAGCATTTTAAAAATGAAAATATTGAGCTTATTTTGCATTTTTCAGAGAAATCATGGACGCTTCCTTGATTTTCGGCTAAAATTTCCCCTAATTACACTAAATTCTAGGATTCGACCAAGGTGCCACACTCCCTTTAATAAGAAGCCAGGGGTGCCCTTCCAATCCCGCGTGACTATCAAATGATTTTATCCACATAACCAGAACATTTGTTAGCATCAATAGTCATCTTGGCGGCACCGCTCCCCGCTAACATTTATTGTTTTCTCCCCAACTATGCATTTTTTGCTCTTGAACAGTGGCGGAGCTAGGATTTCGGTAAGTGAGGAGAGCGGAGCCTCTTAGGGCGCACTTTGCCATCAAATTTCCACCCAAAGGGCGCATATAGTATCGCCTACTTCGCGTCTGGTTTTCGGTGGTCATCATTCTTGTGGATCGTGTTTTTGACAAAGTTCTGTCCCTCCCTCCCACCATCATACCATTTTTTCTGCTCTTCTGCTGGTTTTTCGGCGTCAGAATATCGTATTCAAGAGCGGATGAGGTCAAAAGAAGCCATATTTATAGGACAAGGGACAAACCAGAAATAGCTTAGGTGACAGCTGCTAGAAAAAGGGGCAAAAAAGAGTCAGATTCCAAGAAAGGGCCAACCGAAAAAAATTGTGGGGCCAAACGCGAAAAAAGACCCAATTCGAGATATTTGGTCACAAAATGGCCAACCTGGCAGCCATGAAGCTGCCGCAATGTATTCCTAATAAAAGGTTATTTTCTTATTTTGCTTTATGAGTGTGGCAAGGTAAGTAAATCCCTAAAGTATCGAACACGAGTGGTTTATAGGCTAAATCAAGATAAGTTTTATGTACATACCTACTATGATGTGTGGCTGTTGCTGCAAAATCATCTAGGGAATGTAGTAAAAAAACAGTTAATAATTTTTAGGCCTATCGACGCACTGTCAGGGTCATATGGCGTCGCCAGCTCTTTCCTTGTTGGAAAGGTTTCTCGGGAGACATTTCCATGATTTCAACGAAGGGCTGTGGCCGAATATTCAATCCCTTCCAATTTTTAACCTCTAGGAATCAATAAGAAGGGCCAGCTAACAACTTATCGACTTTGCAGAACAAATTGATGCAGCGATCTCACTATAAATTTCAAGTATGCTACAAGCCTCGGAAAGGGGGACCAGGGGGCCTGCCCTCCATTTTTCGACCAGCAATTTCCTGATCTCAGTCAAAATGGGAGAAAACCGGAAATTTGTATAACCAGCCGCTGCGGAAGGCAACGAGGACCTAAAATTCGAACAGTTTTTGGTACTAACGTGGAAAATTTGTTGTCAGCATCAGGTTGAAGTTTGGCTGGCCCCCTCGCTTTTTTACCGGTGGTGACGTTTATGTATGCTACCACCACAATAATAAATAAAAAGACGAAGCACTTCACACCGCCACACCAGCAACCAGTCTTACGTGCTTTGACTACACCGTGTCCCGTCTAATCCACGAACGAGCTCTAAGCGCTCACAACTGACCGCGTGTGAAATGAGAGTATCATACAATCTCGCGACACTGGCTGGGGTCTGGGCTTCCGGTCGGATAGAGCAAGATGTTTGATTGGTTGTAGGCCAGCGTTCTTCTCCAGCGTTGTGATTAGTTGATGCTGAGGTTGCTTTGCCGGGATTTCCCGTAACTATGTGCTTTGTTTCGTCTTCGCACGATGGAGGAGACAGCCACGGATGGAAATTGTGTAATACAATTTTTGTGGACTGCCGATTTGGCACCAGCAATAAAACTACATTATTATTATAGGGTGGTATTCTGTCTTATTTTCATTAGGTGAGTTTTCATTTGTTGCAGTTTAAGTAATCTCCTGTCTTTTTCACTGGGGGCCCATTTCCGGGCACTGGGGGGGGCATTTCGGCCGACTGGGGGGCAAATGCCCCCAGTTAACATGTTAAAAAATGGCCTGGTTGAAGCCGCTACCGCCACTAGCGTTAATTTCTAAAAATTGCCAAACCGCAACTCGGAACTGCGCTATTGCTACTTTCCGCCACTAGTGTTACTTTCTAAAAATTGCCAAACCGCAACTCGGAACTGCGCTATTGCTACTTTCCGCCACTAGTGTTACTTTCTAAAAATTGCCAAACCGCAACTCGGAACTGCGCTATTGCTAATTTCAATCATAAAGCGCTAACAAAACGCTGCTACTCAAACAACTGCTTTCGACTGTTTTGTTTTTTAATTACAACAAAAAGTAGTACATAACCTGTAGATTAGATCAACATTGTCAGTTTTATCGCAAGATATGCACACAAAATCAAACCACAAAACGTCAACAAATTTTACTTTGCTTTCCTGATGAAAAAAACTTTTCTTTCGATATCCATCTCCTAATTCTCTCGGGTAGCGGTGCCCTCAATAGGCCGTCGAGTAACGGTGTTGAATTATTCCGAGTCCGCGACCCAGTATTCCACCACCTCTCTTATGGGAACCGCTTCCTCTACACCACCACCATTTGAAGAGTCTGGACGAAGCAGAGTAACAGACTAAAGACGTGGACCGTCCGGCGCTCTCGGATTGTTACCCATGGCTTGTTAACGGGATGAACAATACGGGTCGGGTGAACTTCGAAGAGACCTGGATTGGATTCAAATTTTCTCGGACGCGATCAACTCAAGCCACCACTGTGTTCGTGTCTGCACAGTTGCAAGTGATTCTGATCAGGGGCGTAGCCAGGATTTCGCTCAAGGGGGGGGCGTCACGCCCCGAAAAGAGCGTCACGCCCCGAAAAGGGCCCTTGCGACAGCGCCAAAAGGGCCCTGATGGGTAAAAAGAGCCCTGCTTGTTACAGCATCGTGTCCTAAGGGGGCCCTTCGGACCCTCACGGGGGAAAGCTGTCCCTGCCGCCCCCTGGCTACGCCCCTGATTCTGATCAGGTGATGCGGCAACGGACTGTTTGAGCCAGTTAGCTTGCAAATAGGACTCTCGGCCCGGCAACCGCCCTACTCGCCATAAAAGTCACTAAAAACCACATGGAAGACCTTGATTACAGCCAGGAAGATTGGTCCACAATCGATACTGATAACAAAGACATAACAGTGAATCATGTGTGCCTGATTATGCATGGATTTATCCATCTCTAAATGATAAAATGCTTGTCAACATACCGGTTTCCTAAGCTTGATTTCAAATGGAACAGTAGACTTTTGGAGCTAAAAAACATAGAAGCATACGGCTCCTTTGAGTGTAGGAAGGAAAAAGAGCGTCATGCTAGCAGCAGACAATGTGGTTTTCCATTAATCAGACGCTTGCTGAAAAACGAACGAATAAGCAAAAAAGTATTCTTATACCACGATGGTGCGGAAAAAGCATCCAGCGCCAACAAAAATACCTAAACAGCAACTCTTCAATCTCTCCACGACCACGATTGACACGTTGCTCGTTCACTGGGGGCGTATTCTGCTCACGCAATCTGGCGTCAGCTTTATATCCCTACGCCGTTGAGTACTTTGAATGAATGAACAAGCCGTCTCCGATAGGTCAGAAACTAGCTCAATATGCCATCAGCAGCGGATACAAGGCTTCACCTAAACCTGATACCTAAAGGTTTCGGAATGTTCGACAGCTCGATCGCGCACCATTTAGGAACGTGATGTCGATGAGTGCGGAAGATCCAAGGAGGGGCATGGACGGAAAATCGGTGCGAATCGAACGATTCATCCACTGTGTATTAAGAATATAGTCCTCTCATGCGATCTTTACATGCGGAAACGCTGTGAAGGGGTCTTGAGGGCGTCACCAGAGAGCACCCAGACTAATATGGTGTCATTTTCCCTTGTTGCAGGCTTTCAATGCGTTACAGCGTCATTATCATAATTTATGACAAGCGATTCAACAGCCTAAGGCATAGAGCGAAGGGAACGGAAGAGGGGGGGGTCAAAAGCACCCTATCTGGTATGTTTGACTCAAAATGGTGCCAAGTTTGTCGCATGGTTTCCCAATTACCCCTCCTTTTTAACGCTTACCTGAGCGATGTAGTAAGGTACAAACAATGCTGTGGGTCAATTCACAACCACCAATAATGGACCGAGCACGGATCCCAGTGGACATTCCGCCTTAAAATTATTAAGTCTGTTGATGTTAGTAAAGGCCTTGGTGAAGATGAACGTGTTCGTTTTCACCGTGAGTCTGGTCACGAATCCCATTGAGGTGGCGCTGCCCTCGGCGCGGGTCAGCAGCCCTCTGTAGTCAGTGACCCGGGCCGTCCGGCCACACTGGACGGACGGACGTCTCGCCACCCCGCGCCAGCCATGCCTGGCCAGTCGTCGCACCGCACCGCCACTTACCTCCTGGCTGAAGTTGGCGATGCGCACATGGGTGTCGGGCAGCGGTTTGCTTCGGCCGTCGTACTGACCGGGCAGCTCCAGAACACCAGTCAGCTGGACGCTCTGGAAGGCGGCCAGCCACGTGCTGTACTGGGCCAGAGAGCGCGCCGTCCGCAGCTCCTGCCGACAGCACAGACACCGGTCCCGCACTGAAATAAAGACCCGGACAGACACCGGTCCGACACCGAAACAGAGGCCAGAACAGACACCCGTACCACACTGAAACAAAGACCATGACAGACACCGGTCCCACACTGAAACAGAGACCAGGACAGACACCGGTCCAACACTGAAACAGAGACCAGAACAGACACTGGTCCTACACCGAAACAAAGATCATGACAGACACCGGTCCCACACTGAAACAGAGACCAGGACAGACACCCGTACCACACTGAAACAAAGACCATGACAGACACCGGTCCCACACTGAAACAGAGACCAGGACAGACACCGGTCCAACACTGAAACAGAGACCAGAACAGACACTGGTCCTACACCGAAACAAAGACCAGGACAGACACCCGTACCACACTGAAACAGAGACCAGGACAGACACCCGTACCACACTGAAATAAAGACCCGGACAGACACCGGTCCGACACCGAAACAGAGGCCAGAACAGACACCCGTACCACACTGAAACAAAGACCCGGACAGACACCGGTCCCACACCGAAACAAAGACCAGGACAGACACCCGTACCACACTGAAACAAAGACCATGACAGACACCGGTCCCACACTGAAACAGAGACCAGGACAGACACCGGTCCAACACTGAAACAGAGACCAGAACAGACACTGGTCCTACACCGAAACAAAGATCATGACAGACACCGGTCCCACACTGAAACAGAGACCAGGACAGACACCCGTACCACACTGAAACAAAGACCATGACAGACACCGGTCCCACACTGAAACAGAGACCAGGACAGACACCGGTCCAACACTGAAACAGAGACCAGAACAGACACTGGTCCTACACCGAAACAAAGACCAGGACAGACACCCGTACCACACTGAAACAGAGACCAGGACAGACACCCGTACCACACTGAAACAAAGACCATGACAGACACCGTTCCCACACTGAAACAGAGACCAGGACAGACACCGGTCCAACACTGAAACAGAGACCAGAACAGACACTGGTCCTACACCGAAACAAAGACCAGGACAGACACCCGTACCACACTGGAAACAAAGACCAGGACAAACACCGGTCCCACACTGAAACAGAGACCATGACAGACACCGGTCCAACACTGAAACAGAGACCAGAACAGACACTGGTCCTACACTGAAACAGAGACCAGAACAGACACTGGTCCTACACCGAAACAAAGACCAGGACAGACACCGGTCCAACACTGAAACAGAGACCAGGACAGACACCCGTACCACACTGAAACAAAGACCAGGACAGACACCGGTCCCGCATTGAAACAGAGACCATGACAAACACCGGTCCCACACTGAAACAGAGACCAGAACAGACACCGGTCCAACACTGAAACAGAGACCAGAACAGACACTGGTCCTACACCGAAACAGAGACCAGGACAGACACCCGTACCACACTGAAACAAAGACCAGGACAGACACCGGTCCCACACTGAAACAGAGACCAGGACAGACACCGGTCCAACACTGAAACAGAGACCAGAACAGACACTGGTCCTACACCGAAACAAAGACTAGGACAGACACCCGTACCACACTGAAACAAAGACCATGACAGACACCGGTCCAACACTGAAACAGAGACCAGAACAGCCACTGGTCCTACACTGAAACAGAGACCAGAACAGACACTGGTCCTACACCGAAACAAAGACCAGGACAGACACCCGTACCACACTGAAACAAAGACCATGACAGACACCGGTCCCACACTGAAACAGAGACCAGGACAGACACCGGTCCCACACTGAAACAGAGACCAGGACAGACACCAGTCCAACACTGAAACAGAGACCAGAACAGACACTGGTCCTACACCGAAACAAAGACCAGGACAGACACCCGTACCACACTGAAACAAAGACCATGACAGACACCGGTCCCACACCGAAACAAAGACCAGGACAGACACCCGTAGCGCACTGAAACAAAGACCATGACAGACACCGGTCCCACACTGAAACAGAGACCAGGACAGACACCGGTCCAACACTGAAACAGAGACCAGAACAGACACTGGTCCTACACTGAAACAAAGACCAGGACAGACACCCGTACCACACTGAAACAAAGACCATGACAGACACCGGTCCAACACTGAAACAGAGACCAGAACAGCCACTGGTCCTACACTGAAACAGAGACCAGAACAGACACCCGTACCACACTGAAACAAAGACCATGACAGACACCGGTCCAACACTGAAACAGAGACCAGAACAGACACCGGTCCCACACCGAAACAAAGACCAGGACAGACACCCGTACCACACCGAAACAAAGACCAGGACAGACACCCATACCACACTGAAACAAAGACCATGACAGACACCGGTCCAACACTGAAACAGAGACCAGAACAGCCACTGGTCCAACACTGAAACAGAGACCAGAACAGACACTGGTCCTACACTGAAACAAAGACCAGGACAGACACCGGTCCGCCACTGAAACATAGACCACGACAGACACCGGTCCGACAAAGGGAACCAGAGATCAGGACAAACACCGGTACCATACAGGTAACCAGAGAAGACAACAGTCAGGTCAGACCCAAAACAACAAAACCACCAAAAAGTGCTAAAAATTGAAGGCAAGAAAGTTTCCAGGGCTCTATCCCGTGACGGGGTACCGAGACACTGTAATCGCCATTGACGCTTTGCACATAACCACAGGGGTCTATGCACTATTCCAAGGATCGAAATAAAAAGCAACAGATGGATACTATACCGGGTGTTCCAAGTTTCGTTCCCACCTTTGATTTTTGCACAAGTCAGGTCTGATGCTTATAGATCACAAATTACAAGTTGTGTATTAATATTTCATGAACGAATGTGGCCATCATTTAGTGTCAGACAATTGGCCACTCCTTCTGGCATGTCTGCCAACAGGTCATCTGTTTTACACTACAGGCCTTGCTTGTCCAGGCTGATCTGCGTAGCTTGGTCATCGGTTCTTACTGGTGCATAAGCGGACGCTATGTCAGTTAAATACTAGCGTGCTTCTACGTTTTTGATCGCATCGTCTCACTGCGACGGAAGGCATCCAGCCCAGAGATCTCATGGTGACTGGGTATAATTGTTTACGGGGCTCGTGGTGAGATCGGGCACGAATCGCTGTTGCTTCTGAACATAATGGCCAGATTTTTGGTGCATCGAGAAGAGTGTTGGGTCTGCATGCCTCACTTGCCTCCACGCTCGGCAGCCACGCGGCCGCCTTTAAAGACAATGCGGTACCGTGGTCGAATCCTGGAATTTAGTGCAATTAGGCGTACTTTTAGCCGAAAACAATGAAACCACTCATGATATCTCTGAAAAATGCATAATAAGCTCAATATTTTGATTTTTAAAATACTCCTCTAGAAAAAGAAATAGCCTGTGGATGATGTCACGATCTGGCAACCACTACCATACTTGAAACGCTTCAAGGGCTTCGATTGGCTGATGCTCATCGTGACGCCAGCATATGTCGTCACATCAGCAGCTCACAACAATGGTCGCCCGGCGAGGGGTTGATGAGGGGGTTGGTGTCAGGTAGGTTTTAGCTTTTTCCTACGGAAATATCGAGTTCCAAGACAAATGATATATGGAGTACCGGATTTTCCGACTTGCTTTACAACTTGGCTATCTCAGTTAAAACCATGTTATGAAGGTGCCACATTCCCTTTAACGTCCCGACCGTGTGAAGGAGCTGGCTCTGATCGGTGCATCCGATTAGATGAAGCTTTGTCGTCATATCATTGCCATACTTTTCCATCGCACCCAACCCGTGCAGAATATGATGTCATGTGATCTGTGACGTCACCTCCACCAGCTACTGGGAAGTGTGGCGGCTAGCACCCGTGACTGAGAAGAGTAGGGAATGGAGACAAAATACTCGATTTAGTGCTCTCGACACATGACGTGTTCACATGTCGGGAGCTTTCCATGCTGTAGCCCAATCTTAACACTTGCACCCAAAAAAACTCAACCTTGGCAGCGAAGGAACTCGAGAGCCGTATTCCAGTTTCACTGTACCGATTAAAAACGTACTAGCTGCCAACTAAGACTCTCCTGCCCAGACGATGGATTTACTACCCACAGCGTCACGGACAAATTTGCAACACAATACGGTGCACAGTAGCAGACTAATGAGGCTGCGACAATCGCGTGACATTAGTCAACACGCAACGTGAAGGCACAGGCATTCTGTCATTTTTAGAGCAGCTCAGTCTTCCATAAAAGCACCTTCCGCTGAATTTCCGCAGGACAAGTCTATGTTCAACATCGTCCAGTAATGAGTGGACTTGAAAAGTTGTGCCCTGCCTGATTTGTCCTTGGGCTGACGCACACCCCTCACCTGCACCCGGAGGCTATCTGAAAATTATCATTTGTACCGTTCTTGGCACATGTTGATCAATACCATTATTTATTATATTCTATTACGGCCACTCATAGCAGCCAGAGACGTCCAATTGCAGCGAGTGAGGGCGTGGTTATTTAAAGGGAATGTGGCACCTTCATAACGTGATTTTAACTGAGATAGCCAAGTTGAAAAGCAAGTCGGAAAACCCGGTACTCCATGTATCATTTGTCTTGGAACTCGATATTTCCGTTGAAAAAAGCTAAAACCTACCTGACACCAACCCCTCATCAACCCCTCGCCGGGCGGCCATTGCTGTGAGTTGCTGTTGTGACGACACATGCTGACGTCACGATGAGCATCAGCCAATCGAAGCCCTTGAAGCATTTCAAGTATGGTAGTGGTTGCCAGATCATGACATCATCCACAGGCAGATATGTATTTCTTTTCCTAGAGGAGTATTTTTTAAAACAAAATATTGAACTTATTGAACATTTTTCAGAGAAATCAAGAGTGGTTTCATTATTTTCGGCTAAAAGTACGCCTAATTTCACTAAATTCCAGGATTCGACCAAGGTGCCACATTCCCTTTAATGACCCTCTCTGCCGGGCCAGCTGAGAGACGGCGGTTGGTTTCCCGACGTGGGGATTGAACTCACGGTAATCCACCGCCGTGAGGATTGGACTCACGGTAATCCACGCTGTCTCAGGTCTGGAGGCAGAAAATGAAGCCGCTAGGCCTCACAAACGTGGGCTGCTGGGACAGATGCTTTATAAGGGGAGAAGAAGAGAAGCGTTTGGAATGGACTTCATTTCTGGCAGATTTGGTGAAACCCAAAGGCAGGGGAACAGTGGAGCTCAAACTTCTATTAAAAACGTATTACATCCATAAACCCCGATAATGCTCTCGAATCCAGGGTATTCCCATGCTGGACCAGACCCCCAAAATCACGCATTGACCGTGCATAAAAAAATCAGGCGGCACTTGAAGGTTGCGAGTGTTACAAATGCAATGGATGTCATCCGCACCCGGTAGCTTAATCTTTTTATAGAAATAAATTACAGTAATACTAGCTGTAAGTTCTGTAGATCACATTTGGCTATATTGGTTCAAAGCGTGGATTATAACCAAAAATCCGACTTGTGAAAGAGGAATAAGACATTTTGAAAATCTTAAGTCGTTGACTGGATGGCGAAAGGTGACATTCGGATTTAAAATTAGCATCATGCACTTATTCGGGTGCGTATTTTCACACACCGGACTCAATTTAGTTGCTGATCAGTGTAATATTAACCCGCGCCCCACCGGGGGTCCGGCGCCACCTTCGCCCCACCGGGGGCCATCGATGGCCCCCCTCTAACTCCGAAAATATGGGCGTTAGCGCAAATCTGCAAAGTGCAATAGAAAGCTCGCGTGAATTCAGTAAGAAATTACTTCGCATGTTTTAGTGCTCAGGTCAATGGTTTGACCTCCAGAGGTCAAATTAGGTCAAGATCGGCTATTTTCACTCAAATATGCAATGATTAAGCAAACTGGGCATAACTCTTATGCCATTAGAGCTATTGAGACCTGGTAAAGTACATTTGATAGAAAATTGCCAGTACTTTTTCCGCTATGTGGAACGTAAAGACCTCCCGCCAGTGGTTTGACCGCCAGAGGTCACCTCGTGACCTAATATGACCTGAGGTCACGAAAGGTCAAAAAGTGACCTTGCCGTATATCAAATGAAAGCCAGTGACAAGACAAACACGATGGTGTTTGTTTCACCGCTCTAGCTCAATTAGGTCAAAAGTTATTGTCAAAATACTGTTTTTGACCTCTGGTGACCTTGGATGACCTTGGAAAAGTCAAAGGGCAAATATGACCCCTGGGATCCGTGAAAGGGTGTCCAAAAACGTTGTTCTGAGCAGTCTGAGTGTTTGCAATCATTTTTGTGGCTTTTATATCATGAAATAGCTTTTCCCCATGCTTTTCCAATGGGAGAGGTCGCCTCGTGACCTGACCTCAGGGCACGAAATCAAAAAATCCCGGACATACATCTTGTAGACCCTGGAGGGGTCATGAAGTGTAGGAAGTTTCAAATCGATCGACTTTGAAATGTAGCTCTTACAGAGCTCTAAAGTGAAGTGAGGTGACCTTGGTTGACCTCGTCTGGTGACCTGACCTTGGGTGACCCGGGGTAAAAAATTTCAGGGATGATGGGAAAATGATGCAGTGAGAGGTAGAGCCCTCAACCGCGGTGCTGCGCCTCGTCGTTTTTCTGCTATCCCGGAAAAACCTTAGGGGGGGGCATCGATGGCCCCCCCGGTGGGGCGAGGGTTAACCCAACTTCCATCGAGATGCGTCCCCTTCCCTGCAGATCTAACCTTCCTGGAAGGAATCGTGGCTACGCTCCTGCCGAGAACGTTAGCAAAGAAGAGAAATCCGTCCCCTGCCCATCATTATTATATTGACCATTAACTATAAGCCACAGTTAAACGTCGAGCCATAATAAGACTGGGCGTTACAGTGTTAAGCTTGATTAGCACGCGGAGCAGAGTCGATTTCGAGATTACAAACTTCCTAAGATATAATCAAAGGGGTTGTCGCATTCTCATATGAATGCCATTATTTGTTTCTGATTCAGCATTGTCTACCTTATAAGCTGAGGGGGTAGATCTACGGAAACCCCATTTTAACCAAAATTATAACACCATTCCATACCTCAAGACAGAAAAAGACAATAAAACGGAAGCCCAGAAGTAATGCAATGTATTCTGCGACCGAAGATGGAAGACATCGTCCACGTCTTGCCCCGATGTGAACAGCTGCATAAGCTGCTGCCATGCAGGCTTCATAGACCATACGCAAGAGATGATGGCTATGTACTTGAGGGATTCCTGTTAAAGGGAACATGGCACCTTCATAATGTGATTTTAACTGAGCCAAGTTGTAAAGCATACCGGAAAACTCGGTACTCAATATACCATTTATCTTGAAAGTCAAAATTTCCGTGGAGAAAAGCTGAAAACCCACCTGAAATGTACCCCACATGTACCCCAGCCAGGCGGCCTCACTTATCAGCTGTTGGTGTGACGACAGCGTTGACGTCAAGGCAAGGCGAGTAATCAACCAATTGAAGCCCTTGAAGCCTATTGAATATGACAGTAGTTGCCAGATCATGACGTCATCCACAGGCAGAGGTTTATTTTTTCACCCTAGAGGAGCATTTTAACAATCAAAATATCGAGCTCATTGTACATATTTTTTCAGAGAAGACATGGACGTTTTCATGATTTTCGGCTAAAAACTCCCCTAACTACACTTAATTCCTGAATAATTTGGGACTTACTCGTGAAATGGATCTACAGCAAACGGGTAAATCAAGGAAGACTGCTCATTTCCAGCGGTCACCAGTTGCATGAGTCGTCGCAGAGTGAATAAATGCTACTGCTGCATTACATGGCGCTTCCCATCAACTTTGTGCAAATATAATAATTGTTGGGGTTTAACGACGCACCAACTGCCAGGCATACGGCATCGCCAACTCCACCCTGTTGGAAGGGATTTGGGGATCAGATCGACTTATTCAGAGGCTCCGCCGGGACTGAACCCGGATCGGTGGCTTAGAAGACGAGTGTGCTATCCACTAAGCCACCTCATCCCCTAACTTTGTGCAAATAGGAATTCAAAATTGCCACTTACAAACAATGGGAATAGGTAATTTCATATAAATCAATTTCCTGGACACAAAAGCAAAGTTTGAAACACAAATAGGTGTTTTTTGCCTCTTCCTAGGCATAGCGTCATTTTGGTTGATCGTATTTTTAACAGCGTTTTATCCTTCCCTCCCCCAGCCATAGCAGTTTGTACCAGCCAAGCAAGATGCCTATTTGGCGTGATATTTGAAACGATGAATTGCTAAACAGTTCAGTCCACACTTTTTTGGCACCTCTTGAAAAATCTGTAACTGCCACTAGGTCATGAAGAAATGCAAGACACTTGGGAAGATGCAACAGCTGAACACAAAGGTACATATCTGAGGATTTTTCTATTAGTGAAGAGGGGTTAAGTTTCTTTTAATACCAAATATGATAAGCATCATTTTGCCATTCCACGTGGCCAAGATAAAAATGGTGTGAGGACATTGAAAATAATCACAGACAGTGTGAACCTGGCCTGTGCGCTGTCCCAGAAAATTATCTCAGCGGAAAAGCTTTTACATTGTAGGCAACACAAACCGGACTAAACCCACATTATTAATTGCTCCTAAAAAAATAATGTTTGAACCACATGGCAGACTCAAGGAGATATAAGGAAAGTTGAAACGTTAAGATAAACACAGAATGAAGTATGTGGGCATTTTCCATCGACCTCTATCTATATTCTTCAATTCATCAGCATGGGAGAATTGCTCTTGTGCGTGAAATTTCGAGAGCTGTTAAGATAATTTTGGTAGCCATGCGACTGAATGCTGAAATAGATCATGGCAGGAATAGGCATGTGTGATTTGTGACACAAATGGGACCTACTAGAATAAAAAAAAAACAGTTTCAACGTGCCTAAGTACTCTCTTGATAAATTGATAACATTTTTTCGTTTATTGGCTGTGATTTGCGCGTTTAATTATCATGTGCAGTGTTCAGATCGAAGTGAAAAGACCATTCAGATTGATAAAACGAGTATCTTTTGTCACTGACCATCCACTTATATCATCAACCATCGTCTTCAGGTCAAGTTCAGGACTCATCATTTAAGAGAAGAGGTGAGCGTGCACTGTGCATGCCCAAATCGAGACACAACCGCCCTCCCGATGGACAGACCGCGCAGAAATACGTCCTCGTCGCGTTTGATTTGGCGCACGCGTACGACGTAGTGGACCACCACCTGCTACGTGTTCGCCTGCTGGAGATGGGGCTGTCAAACTGCACGGTGGCCTGGATTTGGCAGTGGCTCCGGGACCGAAGAGTCAAGGTGGAACTAAATGGCGTGCTTTCCAGTGAGCGCATTTCCGAACTGGCCTGCCGTAAGGAAGTATCTATCGCCAGTTTTATTTTTATGGGCGGCTCGGCTGGTAGACGTACTCCGCGCGGTTCCCGGATGCTCCCCTACATGTACGCCGATGATACGGCGGCTCTCTGCACGAGCAACAACATCCAAGTCGCCAAGGACCGGGCGCAATAAAGCTGCTGCTGGCACCCTCGTGAAGTGGACCCGACAGCACAAAATGGTGGTATCAGGAGCCAAGATCCAGGTACTGGTGATGTCCCAGTGAGCCAGAGACGCCGATCCCTTCAGTTTTAAGGTCGACGGGAAGTCTGTCACTGCTGGAGACACCCTACAGCTACTTGGCGTCACCATCGATCGGCTCCTCCATTTCGTTCCACACTGTAAGAGACTGTGGGAGAAGGTCCACCCCCGCATCTCCCACCTACGTCAACTCTCCGGCTGCAACTGGGGGCTGCACGAACAGCACCTCCGAACCGTCGCTACTGGCTACGTGAGAGGAGCGATGGAGCAAGCGGCCGCAGCGTGACTCCACGCCACACCGCAATTTCATGTCGAGCTGCGGGAACGCAAAATGAGAGCGTCGGCACGTATCATCACAGGATGCACCCACCCCACCCCCAGCCGAGGTAAGACTCCCCGTGTAGCAGCCAGAAGGAGGGTACTCGCGACCCGACTGCTGGTGAAAGTCCATGCGCTGCCGCCTGAAGACCCTCTGTGAAGACGTGCGGAGGCGACAGCGCCCTCTCGACTCTCCTCGGTGACCGGGTGGCTGCAGGTGGGCAAAGAGATGTGGGATCAAGCAGGCATCTCCCTCCCCATCGAGTCTTTCCTTCCTCGACGTCTTCCACCGTGGGTATCAGGAGAGTGAGTCACATTTCAACTAGACGTGGGCCCACTGACATCAGGAGCGCCACCTGTCCGGAAGAAGCGAGTAGCTCTCCTCCACCTCGCTTCCCTGACTCAATGTGCCATATGGGTGTGGACCGACGGGTCAGTGCACGGAGGGGTCACGAGCAGGGAAGCTGGGTCTTCATCGAGTCACCAGACAGAGCCCAGCATGAGCTCAGGCGACCAGCAGGCTCGCTCTGCTCGAGTTTTCAGGCTGAGATGGTAGCCCTCCAAACTGGCTGTGTCTTCCTACTGGACCACTCAGTGCACACAGAAGATCCGGTCATCTTCAGCATGGCCCGCCAAGGTGACGACGCATTATAGAAATAAAATGGCTTCAATGTCCCTAGATAAGACAACGAATCGGTAAAAATCGCAAAATCCCTCGCCATCAGCTTAGACACCTGGTACAAAAAAAAACAAAAAATGGCGTACATCTCTGAAGTAAAATGGATCCTTCGTAAGGCAAACTAGAAAACTTCTCAACATCGTCACCAACAAATGCACGCCCTGTGCCATTGTCACTTTCTTTTGCAACCGTCTATATAGAAACAGACATGGTTTTCGAACGGCTCCGCACGCAAGTTCATAAATTACTGGCGCGTCGGTTCAGGAGGCAAATTTTTGCTTTGTTGGAGTAGGTCTGTGTTCGTGTTAACTGTCGAGATGAGCTATTGTTCAATAACATATGCTTCATGTGGTTCTACGAGATTGCTGTCGATACCAGCCTGTGCTAGCCAGGCACAGACTCTCACTGCCTGGTGACGGGTTGCAACACGCGAGCCACTGTCTATGTGACAGAGGTAGGCGTCGCCAAAAAATGTTTGGTATGTGGGGCGTGTTGGTGACTGATTTTAAAAGGAACGTGGCACCTTAGTAAAATCCTGGAATTTTGTGTAATTAGGCGTACTTTTAGCCGAAAATAATGAAACCGCTCATGATTTCTCTGAAAAATGTACAACAAGCTCAATACTTTGATTTTAAAAATACTCCTCTAAGAAAAGAAATAAATATCATCTTAATAAATATCTGCCCCTGGATCATGGAATAAAGATACCTGGAACGGAAGCCTCGTTTATTTCTGGGATGCTTTTGTGGGGCTCATTAAAAATAATTGGGTACATAGCCAAGAACATTAAAATATAGACGGCAGCAAAACATTCAACAAAAAACAGGCCTTTGCGTGTGCCTTACTTCAACCGAGAGGAAACAGCTACTACTGACAGTGACGGATCCAAGGGGGGGCCCAGGGGGTCCGGGCCCCCTCCCCTTAGCTCCGAAGCGCCCCAGTAAAGCTCAGCTCATATCGGGCGCCGAAGGCGCCCGATATGAGCGGCGCGCCTGTACCCATTTCGTGCGCCAAGGTGGTAGATACCACTTATTCCACTTAATGAACACATACTCCTTAAAACCATGGCAAAGCGCCCCTGCCCAAACACTAGACGCCTTTACTGGTCTTTTGCGCCCCAGTAAAATGTTGAAGATGAAATTTAGAAAGCTAACAAAAGCGCCCCGGCAAAGAAAAGGCGCCACTAGATAGCAATATTGCGCCATGGGGAACTAATGCACCCCTGAGTAGCCTAGGCGACCCCTGGATGAAACGCCCTACGGATATCATATGCGCCCTTGGCTAGGAAAGGCGCCCCTGGGCAGCAAAGGCAAATCTTGGTAACATAAGTGAACTGGACAACATAAGCGCCCTTTAGATAAAAATAGGCGCTTTAGGAAAATAAAATGCTCCCCTTCGGTAGAAAAAGGCGCCCTTTGATAGCCTGGGCGCCCACTGGAAAAAGCGCCCTACGGATGTCATTTGTCATATGCACCCTTGGATAGCAAAGGCGCCCCTGGGTAGCAAAGGCGCCCCTAGGAAGGCACCCCTTCGATAGAAACCCGCCTTTGGATAGCCCAGGCGCCCCCTGGATGAAGCGAACTACGGATATCATATGCTCCCTTGGCTAGGAAAGGCGCCCCTGGACAGCAAAGGCAAATCTTGGTAACATAGGTACCCCAGACAGCATACGCGCCCCTTAGATAGAAATGGGCGCTTTAGGAAAATAAAATGTTCACCTTGGGTAGAAAAGGAGCCCTTTGATAGCCTAGGCGCCCACTGGAAAAAGCGCCTACGGATGTCATATGCACCCTTGGATAGCAAAGGCGCCCCTGGACAGCAAATACAACCCTGGATAACACAAGTGCCGTGGACAGCAAAGGCGCCCCTGGGTATCAAAGGCGCCCCTGGGTATCAAAGGCGCCCCTAGGAAGGGACCCCTTCGATAGAAAAGCCGCCTTTGGATAGCCTAGACGCCCCCTGGATAAACTGGGAGCCTGAGAAGGAAAACGAGCGTCCCACTGGGAAGTACAGGCGCCCTCTGTATAACATAGATGTCCCTTATCCACCTTCAGCTGCCCTGCATTGGAGCAGCGCCCCCAAGAGCAAAGGTGCCCCTGGACAAAAAGCCGCCTCCTGGTATCAAAGGCGCTCCTAGATAACATATGCGCCCCTTAGATAGGAATAGGCACTCCAGGAAAGCAAAATGCGCCCCTTGGTTAAGAAAGGTGCCCTTGGATAGCAAAGGCGTCCCTGGACAGCAAAGGCAAATCTGGGAAACATAGGTGCCCTGGACAAAATAGGAGCCCCTTAGATAGAAATAGGCACTTCAGGAAAATAAATGCAACCCTTGGATAGAAAAAGTGCCCTTTGATAGTCCAGGCGCCCACTGGATAAAGCGCCAACGGATATCATATGCACTTTTAGATAGCAAAGGCGCCACTGGACAGCAAAGACAACCCTGGATAACACAAGTGCTTTGGACAGCAAAGGCGCCCCTGGATAGCAAAGGCGCCCCTAGGAAGGCACCCCTTCGAAAGCAAAGGCGCCTTTGGATAACCTATGCGCTCCCTAGATAAACTAGGTACCTGAGAAGGAAAATGAGCGCCCCATTGGAAAGTACAGGCTCCCCCTGTATAACATAGATGTCCCTTATCCATCTTCAGCTACCCTGGATTGGAGCAGCGCCCCTCAAGAGCAAAGGCGCCGCTGGACAAAAAGGCGTCTCCGTATATCAAGGGCACTCCTAAATAATATATGCACTCCTTACATAGAAATAGGCACTTCAGGGAAGTGAAAGGCGGCCTTTGGTTAGGACGGCGCCCTTGGACAGCCTAGGCGCCCTCTGCATAAAGCGCCCTACAGATATCATATGCGCCCTTGGATAGCAAAGGCGCCCCTGGACAGCAAAGTTAACCCTTCTTGAAATAGATGATCTGGACAGCATAGGCGGCCATGGATAAACTAGGCGCCTGAGAAAGAAAACAAGCGCCTCACCTGATAGTACAGGCGCCCCCAGGATATCATAGGTGTCCCTTTCCATCTTCAGCTGCCCTACTGTCTATGGTTTGGCACACCTGTCTGACAGTCGCGCGCACTGTTACAGGGCTCGAGCGCTCAATTTGAGCATGGACTGCCTTTAACCACATTTCATTAACCTATAACTGAAGGCTTAGTGCTCCATCGCTGCAACCGGGTGCCTTTTTCAGTATGTGCGCCCGTTTCCGAGAACGCTGCCCTCACCAACCAGCAGTCCTCCCCGCTCAGCAGATGAGCGCCTCATTCTGATAACTAGGCACTTTATTTCAGTGTTTGAGCGCCTTATTTCAGAATTCTTATTCTCCATCTATTTTGGGCTCCTCCTGGATTGCAGAGGTGCCCCCTCAAGTGCAAAGGCGCACCTGGATAGAAAAGTGCGCCCCAAGTTTGCAAAGGCGCTCCAAGATAGCATATGTTCCCCTTAGATGGAAATAAGCACTCCAGGAAAGTAAAATGGTCCCTTTGGGTAGCAAAGGTGCTCCTTAACAGCGAAGGCAGCCCTAGATAACAAAGTTTCTCTGGACAGCATAGGTGCCCTTGGATAAACTGGTGCCCGGAAGAGAAAAATAGCGCCTCACCGGAGACAAAAAGCACCCCAGGATAACGTAGGGGCATGTATTTCAATCATGTCTGTGATTGAAAAATACACCTAGACAGCATATGCGCCCCTGGATAGAAAGACACCCCTGGGCAGTAACGGCGCCCCTGGAAAGCAATAGTGCGCCCCTGTGGCGAAAAAAACCGCCTCCTGAATAACCCAGGCACCGCCCCTGAAATATCAAATGCCCGTGGATAGAACAGACTGCCTCGAATAAAACAGCGGCCCTGAATAGAAAAGGCGCCCTTTGATAGCATAAGCGTTCCTTAGCAACAATATGGGCGCTATATGAGCTCAAGGTTCACGTGCACCTAAGCCCAATAATAGAGCAATCAATCGATGCCGAAGCACTCCTTAAAGCACGGGCGCCAAATTTCCTAAGAAGTAAAGGCGCCTCTGGGTAGCAAAGGCGACCCTCGACAGTGGTGTAGGTATTCCTGAATAACAGCAGCGTCCCTTGATAAGAATAGCCCCAAGATGGCACAGGTACCCTGTTGATAGGAAAAGCGCCCCTGAATATCAGAGGCACCCTCTGAATGAGGTGCCCATGGAGAGCATAAGTGCGCCCTATGCATAGCAAATTGCCGCCCCCTGGATAGCCTAAGCGCCCCTTGCATAGGGTAGGCGCCACTGGGTAGTATAGGTTACCTTGAATAAAAATACGCCCCTCAATACCATGGTGAACCTGGATAAGAAAAAGCTCCCCTTGGGCACTGGGTATCAAAGGCAGCCCCCGGAACAGCAAAGATGTCCCTGGAGGATAGCAGGTTGCGTCCATTGGGGAGCGAAGGCGCCCCTGGGTGGCACAGGTGCCTCATCGAAGCAAAGCCCCCCCCCCAGAGAGCATAGGTGTCCCTGATGAGCACAGGTATTCCTGGACAGCCCCTAAATGACGTTGCATAATGTTACGATTCCTATTATGACGTATGCTATTATATCAAAGTAAAGGTTATTCAGTGTTTAGATCAAGGTTACAGGTCAATTTTAAAGGTCACTGGCCTCGATGATCAAGGCTTGATCAAAGGCCATCGGTAAGCTTGGGCACAGCGCTAGTTATAGCGTAAATTAGGCATAATTTGTTGGGTTGCGCCGTAATAGGTCAATGACCTTGAAGGATCTTGACCCCAAAAATTGCAGACATTGTTTAGAGCCTTCCCTTTTGGCCTCAGCCCTGTTCTAGAGTATTCGAGCCCCGTTCCGGCCCGTTGGGGGGTGCTTGAACATTCTCTTGAGATCTCCTAGTGGCACGAAAAAACGTCGGCGCGAAGCGACACAGTACTTGTCACACCTTATCATTGATCAATTCCGCAACTTTCCCTCAAAATTTAAGGTTGCGTCATCTCAGGTCAGGTCACCAGTGCAGGTCAAGTGACCTCACCCCAGAAAAATGTTTAAGTTGGCGTAAGTAAGAAAAGGGTGAATCTATCGAATTCAAACTTGTACCATATAATGGGCCCAAAAAGTACTAATACATTTATTGCGGGATTTTTCCCATCGATGGCCTAGGGACAGGTACGAATCATGACCTCTCCATTGAAAATGCATGGGGTAAAACGGAAATTTGCCGAAAAAATTGCTCTATGTCTGCAGACGCCGCTTGGAATACCTTCGGATTCCCCAAATAATGGTATCTTAGGCCTCTTTATCGGTTCATGTTGCAAGTTTAGACATGTTACCTCTGAGAGTTCATCTGGGGCTTCCTAAGCAGGTTTTAAGACTTGGGTTAATTGCGTTGCAGGAAATATTGATAAAACCCGTATTTTGATACCATTTTTTATTGCTATTGTGAGTTGATTCATATGCATACTGACTATGCTAGGCTAGATGGTGACCTTGACCTAGCCTTAGGTCAGGTCATTTTTATGTTTTGACCTAGTATAGTCATATTATGCATTATTTGATGATTCGCCGTAACGAGAGGAAGCGAAGTGTGCCTAAAAATGATTCTAGCTCAACTCTGGCAGATGCTAGAGTATATACACAGAGACATGTTGTAAGCTTTGTCTCGGGGAGGGGGCCCTAGCGCTGATCGCGGGAAAAATCCCCAATGGCCCCAGGGGCCCTCAGGAAGTCAGGAAATCTGGCGTGGGTGGAATCCGGTAGGAGGGATTTTGGGTCTCCAAAATCAGCTAAGGGGTCCGTGCCAGTTAAGGGGGCCCCTGATAAGGGCCCCCGACGAGCTCATTTGACCTCAGCGCCAACACAGGATTCTCAAGACCAGCGTGGGGTGCCTACCTATTTAAACGGTTTCTAAATATGCTCAGGAACCCAAAACTAACCCAGGGGTCCAATTGTCAACTCATGGAGCCCAGACACCCTGAGGGAAACCTGCAGAAGCTCAGAAGGCCCATAAAACTAATAGGGCGAGACTAGCTGGGTGCCTCGACGAACTAGTGCCCAGATACGCACAACGGGCCCCAAACAAGCTGAAGGGATCTATATCAGTTAAACGAAAACAATACCAACCCAGGGAACCCTGACCAGCTTAAGGGACACTAATCCAGCTTGGGGCTCAGAGCTCAGAGCTCCAGCTTTTAGCTCAGAGGGCCCAGGACCGGTTGAGGGGGCCCTATATCAATAAAAGGGCCCAAAAGCTTAATGGGCTTCAGCGGCGACATATAGGTTTCAAGTTCAGTGTGAGAGCCTGGTTAACTAAAGCGGTCCCAGATCAGCTGAGGGGACTCGATATAAACTCATCGAAGTCACCGAAAACTCAGGGGCCCAGGCCCGCAGAGGTTCTGCGGCCTATGAGGCTCAGGTTAGCGTCAATCGGGTATTTCAGTATTGAGCCGTTAGCCAGGACAACTGCGATAAGTGGAGGTGGTGGATACGACACCTCAGTTTTTACCATGACCGAATATAACTGTATTATTTGCTCATCGTGCTTCAGTTAGTGTCAGTGGGTGCTTTCAGCATTTTTTACCACGGTACCAGTAGTTAGCTGGCCCGAAATATGCTTGATGGTAAACGTGAACATATCCTCACTGAGAGGAAGCTTTCATGAAAATAAGCATTTACAAATCCTTTTTTAAACGCGTTCTTCATTGACACTGGCCGCCTTTTGGGTGTTAAATTGGCCAGTGGCGGATCCAAGGGGAGGAGGGGAAAAAGGCATTCCCCAAACGAAAAAGCTCGGGGCAAAACTGCGTTTTCGCCCCCCCCAAAGCGATCGACCTCCTTTTTTCCCCTACTCCTTCTTAGTTTATAAGCAAGATTTTGGTGTTCGAACTCTCAACTTCAAAACAGAACATAAGTTGATAAGATGTTCCCTGGGCTGTCCCCTCGAATCCGGAAATGTAAAAAACACTGAAGATTATATATTCGGGCACAGCCCTTCAGCAAAATCATGGAGTAAATATCAATAATTCTCAGTTATAGTATAGCCAGACCTCCATAGTATAGGAAGTCATAGTATAGCCAGCCTTGGATAGGAAGAAGTATCTCGAGCCCATATTTTTCACCCCGTGAAGTTTTTTGGCTTTACGCCTCAAATACCCAAAATTCTACGGGAAAGTGATATTGGTAGTGCAGTTTTTTACTGCGTGACGTTTTTTTGCTTTTCGACTTTGGTTTGCTCCTCCCAAACCGACCGGCTAGATCCGCCACTGAAATTGGCGCCCCTCAGGTTCGGCGCCCTCCGAGCCTGGCCCCCCCTTAACGAAATCCTAGATCCGTCACTGACTACTGAGGTATCATTTATCCAATATAAGCCTAAATAATTGCATAATAGCCATAAAATATGAATGCAAAATCAGCGTGAGCCCGGATTCGAACCCGGAACACTAGGATTGCTAGACAAGCATGCTGCCAACCGTGCTATTGAGCAACGAAATTACCATTATGAAGATGAAAATTTCCACGCGCGGGATTCGAACTCGGGATCTCTCGCTTACTAGGCGACCGCTTAACACACCGCGCTATTACAGCGCTGAGCCGCGCGCGCTTAACACCCGCACTGGAGGGGGTCTGGCACTAACGCGCACTGGAGGGGGTCTGGTAGGCCCCCTAAGATCTCGGAAACTAAGAAACATAGAGAAACGAAATTTTAGAAGTGGATGGGGGTTACGATGATCTACATCATGACCAATGTTTATTGACCTAGGTCAATATCTTCAAGGTCAAACGAGGTCATAAAGGCCAAAACTTGGCCATGCTGGGGAACGACCGGTAAATGCCGTGATTATGCGGGAAAATGGCGGGAATAAGCTAAAGGCGGACCAGGGTCATATAGAGAAGGTCTCAAAGAGCCTTCCCTTCAATTTTGGGGTCAAGGTCATTCAAGGTCATTGACCTGTAAGGTCACAATATAGTATACTACTTATAATGTACACTTTGACTAACGCCACTGTTTGGCGGGAAATGAGGATTGGCCTTTGCAAATGACCTTTGACCTTGCCCTTTGACCTTGACCTTGGTATTGGGATGCCTTATCGATGACGTCATAGCATAACGTGCGTCAGACCGGGTAACGTCATTTGACCGGAAGCACTGTGGTCAATGACCTTGAAGGTGCAGATATGACCTTGACCCGTGACCTTAAACCTTGACCTTGACCTTCATGTGAGGTGACCTTGATATATAATCCCGGTTATATGGTGGTATGACTTCACCACTCGGTCTCCAATGCAAGCTAACTGGTCCGACCGCGCGATTACGGCGATCTCAAAATGCAGGTCTGACTTTAAAAGCCTATAAGTCAAAAAATTTTCGACCGATTTTCAAAAAATCTTCACCAATCGACGCGCTCTTAAATTCTCTTTAATGTGGCAAAGTGTCGTGTTTCAGCTACGAGCGGTTCTCCGGCCACCTCGGAAAACAGGTGGGTGCCTCCGAGGCCTCCCTCCAGTACGCGTGTTAAAACATGTAATAATGCAAGTTGAGCTGCAGTATCAGATTCTGATTTCTCCTGCGCTTTGCTCTGAGATTTTAGGCATTTCATGCCTAAAATATATTTTAACGGACGCAGCACAGATTGCGCTTTCAGAAATGCATGGTCGTTTTCCTATGCACGCCACGGTTTATAAGTTATGACCCATCAGTCATCGGCCACCACATCTCCCATAGACTTTACATTGGTCCTTACCGAGCTTTAGGCAGGGGAGACTGGGGTCAATTGTAACACATTTCACATTTCTGGTTATGGAGAAATAGTGTTTTGGGTTAGAGCACTTATAATTATATTTTCATCAACTTTGAAGATTTTGCAGCGTAACAGACGCAGAAAGATTTCAAAATAAAAGAAATTAGGGACCAAAATTTTACTTCTAAATATATACTTCAGCTGTTACAATTGAACCCACGTGAGGGGCAGTTGTAACAGCATCGGGGGTCAATTGTACCATGTTAAGGCCATATGAATTTCGACGATTTATTTGTACCATAAAAACATCCTAATGCGAACACTTCTGCATCTTTTGCCTTCATTCCAGCTTCATGGACAGTCTCCAGTCGAGTCCCGCGTTCCTTGGTGCGTGGTCGAAAACGACATAGGCGGATCCAGGATTGCCGATCGGGGGGCGCCTTCGGGGGGCGTTATCTGGTCCGGGGGCGCCACTTTTGACCGTCAAAACCAGATGGGCGCAAAAATTATATCGGTGGGCTCCTATTTTCGCATCCTGGGGGAGGGGTGAGGGGGGTGGAAGTGGGAAGCGACCTTTCAGGAGGGCGCCATCGACCTTTCAGGGGGCGCCGTGACCATTTCAGGGGGCGCCAAGGTTTGATCGGGGAAGGGGCCACGTGCCCCCTTGCCTCCCTGCATCCGCCTGTGGAAAACGAGGCATTCTCTGAAAGTGCGAGACATTTGTTTGAAAACAGCCGGTGCAATTTTTTTAGAGAGATGAACACAAAAACTAATTTCGGTGATTTTAACAATCCTTGTAAATGACCTGAATAAACCGCGTTCAAAATGTTTGCAAAAATTTACTTGTCAGTCCGGTCAGTAAATCTTGAACTTGTTGCCGAAAAGGAATGACCCTTTCTAGAACCAAAAACGTATTATTTTGGGCACATTTGCCTATTAGACTGACTACCAACAGAAATATATGTATAATTTGACTAAAACCTCGTTCATTTTTCAAACTGGGCACATATAGCCTTAGCAGCTGACGTGCCCTTAAACCCAAATTATCATCGTTAATTTTTCAATATAAGAAATATTATATAGGACAGCCCACATTGCCACTTTTCCGAAGCATATACCAACCTACGAACAAAAATATCATTGGAAAGCAGCTTGATTATCATTAACAGTAGCGCACCCAGGGGACAGCGGGCCCGCACTACACCCTACCCCTCCCCACTGGAGGATCCAGGAGGCAAACAGGGCAATTCCCCCCAAATCGCCTGATTTTCGTCTATTTTCTTCAAAATCCATGTTTTCTCGATTTTAGGGCGTTTTGACCCTCCCCCTCCCCAACGGTCGGCCTGGATCCAGGCCTGCCCCCCCTCTACGAGTTAAGTAGTGCCTCCTCCCAAAAACAGTTGGCACTAGGTCCGAACATCCTGAGTGCGCGCCTGATCATAAAATCACTAACTTAGCTACTGCATTTGTGCAGTAGAAGTAAGTTTAATACGTCGTAAGGCCATAGGGGTCAATTGTAACATTGTTACATTTGACCCCAAGAGAAATGTTACAATTGTCCCCATCCCAACGCGCAATATTTTAAACCTAATTGCCGCCCAACGAGATGGCGTAGGCGTAGGCGTTTCCACTGTACCTTATCATACCCATCAATAAGCTAATCATCTTTAAATATTTCAAAAGTTACAAAACACCCTAAAAAACACATAATTGCGAACAGCGCCTGACTTACGCGCCGCACCGAGTTGAAACTTCGTTAACAAAAGCAGCAGCTGATAACGCATTTCCGGTTGTGCCACAAACGCCATCCATTGATTAGTTTAGACAATATGGCCAGTGTTACAATTGCCCCGTGTTACATTTGACCCCAGTCTCCCCTACTTACCGAATTATTTTTTCATGTCCTAGATTGGCACCCAAAAGCGGGGCGGGATTGCATTGAGGTCTCCATTCCAGGTATCTCTATTCCATGTCTGGATGATGTCATGATCTGGCAACCACTACCATACTCGAAACACTTCCAAGGGCTTCGATTGGCTGATGCTTATCGTGATGTCAGCATATGTAGTCACACCAGCAGCTCACAACAATGGCCGCCTGGCGAGAGGTACATGAGAGGCAATATATTTACTTAAAGGTACGTTCAAGAGGGATTCCTCCACGCCCGAGTGAAGTCACACGGGCGTGGAGGAATTCCTTCACCATTGAGCCGTGTGTTAAGCTGCTTCTAATGGCACTTCCCGCTTACGAAGTTGGGCGAATACACAGTAATCAAGTTTATCCTAAATGCAATAAATAAACATTTCATCTTCAATTTTGGGACTCTTGTTGTAAAAATTTGGATATTTAATCATTTAATTTTCCCATGTTTTACGCTACGAGGTGTGACGTCACATCCGATGGTCTGTACTTGCTGTTGGAGGGGGAGGGGCTGCAAGAGAGGTACATTTCGGGTAGGTTTTAGTTTTTTTCTACGGAAATATCGAGTTCCAAGACAAATGATATATAGAGCACCTGGTTTTCCGATTTGCTTTACAACTTGGCTATCTCACTTAAAATCACGTTCTAAAGGTTCCACATTCCTTTTAATGGCTTAATGCAAAGCGAGTATCTTACTGCGCATTTGTAGCGGTATTTCATTAGCCCTTGCCCCGGTGGCGGGTACGAGCCACCTTCGCCCTGATGGGGGACTAAAAAAGACCCCCACGATCTCAAAAACTAAGAGAGCTAGAAAAAAGCGAAAAACAGCAATCGAAAGCTCGTCAAAAATCATTTCGAAACTACTTCAGTCATTTTTAGCTCAGGTCACAATTGAGGTCACCAAAGGTCAAAATTGGTCAAAATCGCTAATATGAGGTGTACTAAGAAAACCTCATATATCTCAGAAACTATGATAGCTAGAAACATTTTTCTAACACCATTCGAAAGCTCTTGAGTTTCTCTTTCATTGCAGTGGCATTCATTTTCGTGTCAGGTCAAAGCATAGGGAGCTACAGGTCACTGAATATTGGGCATATTCTTGGGAATGTCCATAGCCACCCATGCATAAGGGCGTTTCCTTTTTCGCTAATAACCTCCAAACCATACAATATACAGCCATAGTTGATGCACCATTGCAATCCTCTCGTCAATACGAATCAAATGATATATAATATTGCTATCCCAGGTCAAATTTAAGAATTTGACCTGACCCAGGTCAACGGTCTGACCCAACTTGACCTGGTATAGTCATGATGTACATCATTTGACTTGCAGTGACTATACAAACACTTCGGTGACAAAATAATACTTATATCTTTGTTTATTCAAAATTTATAGAGTAAAACACCAAAAAATGCTTATTTGACCTAAGGTGACCTTTTAAAGGTCACAAGTCAAAATGTTTGGCATCAACTTCAGAAATGGGCTAAGAGCAAGTCGTAACCGATTTTTGAAGTTGATTCCATCCATACTTACTGAGAAAAGCTCATTTCGTGATTTTCCCCATGTATTGACAATGGGGAGGTCATGCTCTGCACATGACCTTAGGTCACCAATATCGAAAATCCCGGAACAAATGTTGTAGCTCCTGGTGGGCCCAACATGTGGTATGAGTTTCAACTTGATCGATTAACCCTTCTTTTAGTTATACGGTCCTAAGCATTTTTTAGGTGAGGTCACTTCACCTGACCTGGTGACCTGACCTGACATGACCTTGAGCTAACATTTTCAGGAAGGATGTAAAAATGATGAAGGAACAGCTAGACCAAGTTTGGCGAAGCTGCACGCCGCCGTTTTTTGGTCACTTCGGAAAAACCCGAGGGGGGTCTAAAAGACCCCCACCCGGGCGAAGGTAAGTTCCACTAGCATGCTTATTATGGGCGAAGCTTGGAACGTCCCTGTTACTATTCTGATACCGTGATGAAGGACATATCGATAATCTTTTTCGCGGACTAACGGCCTCATACACAACACAGCCGTACTCGATCTTCGGATGAATAAGTGATCTATACAGCATAAGAAGCTTATAACGTAGCGTATAACGATGAGCGTATAACGTGCGCATAACGTATATATATAGGCGATAAGCGTATAACGTGTATAGCATGAGAAGCATTTCTCTATCCGCACGGTATCTCATCCTCGTCAACACCTTCAGTATTTTCAGCGTATCGAAAGATTTTTTTGCGGAAATCCTTCAGGTGTGGCACATATGAATGCTTATCGAGTGTGAGCCCGATAAATCTGGTTTCTGCTACAACGTCGCTCGGATTTCCGCGAATTTACAATATCGGGTATTCAGTCTCAATGTCTATTATAGAAGTGCATGCACTTTGTCTTTGAACTTGAAATTTTCATTCCATTGCGCGTGATCCATTGCTGCAATATGTCAAGGCCAAGCTGCAGCCGCCTCTGCGCAGCTGCTGTAGTAGACGCTGTCACACATATTGTGAAGTCTTCAACGAAAAGCACATAACGTATATTTGCAGGAAGTGTCTGCAATATCATTGGTCATAACTGCAAACAAGGCTATGGAAATCACAGAATCCTGGGCTATGCTACTCTGTTGCTGATACCAATCCGATACAACTGAGTTTACGCGAAATCTAAAATACCTATTTTCGACATATTAGAAATAAACCGCCCCAAGTGGACTCGCACGCCGAGTCTAAAGAGTTTCTGCAGAGCGCCCTTGGATAGCAAAGGCGCCCCCCAAGAGATGATGGCGCCCCCTGGGGAGGAAGGCGCCCCTCCAGAAAATCTTGCACCACTTCTCGAAAATGGAATCCGCCGTCTCTGCTACAGTGGACACATGCACACTGTAGGACTGATGGTGTGGGTTCAAATCCCGCATCGGCCGCTAGTGAACTTCCTTCAAATCTGTGAACGTTGGCTGCATCATTTGACCTCAACAACCGGTTCATCGCATATATCCCTCGCATGCTCACCTGGACAAGCTTCTTGGCCGTGCTGACGATAAGTGGCACTGATGAGGTGCCGATCCCGCCCGAATGACACAGCTCCTCCAGCAAGCTGGCTAGCTGCCGCATATTTTCGGGCGCTGAGGGTGCCAGTAGGCGGGCCCGCAGCGTCTTTTCAGCCTCCGACCACAGCGCCACCGCCTGCGGCCGCCGGGTCGCCTCCAGCTCCACTACCAGCTGCTGCAGCTGATTCGCCAGCTGCTGACGCCACTGCATAGCCACCAGCTGCTGCACCAGCTGCTGCGGCAGCTGCTCCAGCTTCAGCTGCTGTTCCAGGCTGGCGACACAAGCAATAACTTTGGGCGTCCACAACGCACCAACTGTTGAGGTTAATAACGTCAGAGGGGGAGGAGGAGTGGGCTGGGAATTAAGCCAGGACATGACGTCAAATCTGGCTCCTGGGTGGGCTCGAACCCACAGTGCTGTGCACAGCATAATGATTGGCAGGTCCAACCGGGCGACACAACCTATGCGTCCCGAAAAGACAGCAGAAGCAGCATGGAGGGCCCCAGCAGCGCTGCCAGTGACATCTAACCGTGGAATCGCATGACTCCTGGCGTCGATACACCCATCCAAGATATCGCATTTTCCTATTTGGTCTTTTCAGCGCTGTCGAACTTCGATAGAAAGCAGCATAGCAGTAACTGGATAATGGCAGCGACGCTTCAGTTCCTTCACTAATAAGGGGCCCACACGCGGTGTAAAATAATTTATGTACGCAGAAATTTCGAATACATATCATATATAGGTTAATAATCCCGGTTTTTAAATGGATTGGCCAGGACAACTCCGAAGACATCCCGTGGCCGCCCAGACCGGAGCCCTTCTTGTTCATGTTAAACTCCAGTGGAGGGTGTACGGTACCACTGCCAGTAGCCTAGCAGGTCAACAGTTCTGATACAATACACGTATATTTAACAGTAAAAACATATTAAAAACAGGCATGGGTTAATACGGATGACATAAAAAACACCGCTTTAAGACTACCGGCAGACTCACTTGAGAGGTGGAGGCAACAAGTGTATAAGTTTCATGCGTCAAGAACCGCGGTGATGAATAAGAGCAATAAGTGGTAGACTAGGGTCGTAAAAAAACATTTTTTTTACTTTTCAGACTCGAACCTTCTTTGTTCCCATTATATATTCAACTCTGATTTCAATGGGCCACATTCCAAGCATCTACGACAACGGGAAAGATCGCCTCAAAACGGTTAAAGATTTCATGTTTCGGGCGCGATTGGCCGCCCGGCGTTGCAGTCTCCCCGTTAAATTGCGATGAAAGGGGTGCATAACTTACCAGTAAAGACAGCGTGGTATGTGCGTGCGTATAAGAGCGGTGGATGGGATTTAACATGCATGCATTTACTTGTCAGATGTATTTGCAGCGCAATACAAATACATGTTATTCCACAAAAAACCTAAAATTAAAGGCTAGGCACCCTAGTACTCTAAACCACCACAGAACAGAATGCATTCCGGAGGCGAACGTTTCTCTGATAACATTCGTTGGAGAACGTCGTTGGGGCAGGTGCTTCTCCCTCTTCTCCTGTGAACTATTTAAGAGCTCTGATACTGTTAGAAGAAGACCCTGCTGCATATTTTTACCCTTTGGATGGCTCACGAAATCTTCCACCAGCTTCACACCACGCTCTGTGGGATCGTTCACCACATTTAGTTCCGGAATAACTTGAAATAGGAGAAGCTATACCAGTCACCAGCTTCTTAGCGGAGCCATTTCTGGTCAGAATATTTCAGATTCAGGCAATCGAATACCAGCCAGCTGTCAGGAGTGACAAGCTGGCAGAGGCTTAGTACCGAGCATTCACCGAGCTCTTCATAACCTCTATCGGAAACTTAAGCTTGTCCTAGTCAAATGTGAATTGTTTGCTGTTTTGGCCAATTATTGTGCGACTGGCTCCTTACCTCCAAGATGGTGGTTCTCACCTGCGGGACAGAATATAACTTTCGGTGCCCAGATACCACAGCTGATGGCAAATTGACTGCAGCACATTCAGGGCGATTTCTATATTAACTTAATGAAAGCACTGCACTCAGGGGCGCAGCCAGAGCTTTGGTATGGGGGGGCACACCAACTTTGAGGGGCACCCCGGGGAAAAAGGGCACTTTTTAACGTAACCTAAAAAACTTACTATAGCTTTGTTTATATCATTTTTTGGGCATCTTTGGTTCAATAAAAATGCAAATAAATCATTGACGGAGAAGGAAAACGTGATTAAAAGCGAAAAAAGGAAAAAAAATATCACGAAAATGTCATGGAAGTAGCCAAAACACGACTGTTTTGGATAGATTTAAGGAAAAATCAGCCAACTCATGCAAGTATTTAACATCAGGGAAATCAGCGGAGCATGTGATATCTGTTACAATGTGCAGGTTAAGGCATATTGGAGTCGAAAATTCATTTATTATGGCCACTGGTTTTGTCGTGACGAGTGAGCCCTGGCTGAACGCGGCTTAAGTTCCTTGCCTCCCACAATCGCCGTGGGACGAGGAGTGGCATAGTGTCTTTGGAAGAACACATTTGTGCTGCCGAAAAAAATTGGGAGATACCTTTTGAACGCGTTTATTAAGTTCAATATTCTCAAGGATCGGTCCCAGTTAAGAGTAAATAAAAGGTGAACAGGCCAGTGGTTTGGATGGGGATGGTGTGGCAGGGCTGAAAATTGTGAAAACTAGTTCTTCATTTAAATTAGTAAGTAGAAATCCTGGTTTAGGGGACTGTGCTCTGAGCTCAGGGGCACATGCCTTGTTATCATCCCTTCCCAGAATCCACCAGTATAATAAGCAATTTATATAACCAGGGGTGCCTAGGTATCACAATCCGTTTTAGAGATTCCTCATTCCTCGTTAGCTCCGTTTTACAAGGGGAGTTTCCATTGTGTTCTTATTCCCCATCTATTCAAGACCAGCTCTGGGGCCCCCAAGTGTGGATCAGAGGCCTCCAGAGCAGCTTCCCCCATCCCCCAGTTTTGCCTCCAGGGACTAGACTAGCTCAGTGACCCCGCCCCAAGATGATAGGAGTTGGCCTTGTGTTCTTATTATCTGTCTATTCAAGACCACCTCAGGGCCCCCTGATGTAGATCAGGGCCACAGAGCAGCTCATACTCCACCCAGGGACTAGACTAGCTCATTGGTCCCAGAGATGAGGTCATCAGACTAGCTCATTGGTCCCAGAGATGAGGTCATCAGACTAGCTCACTGGGCCACAGATAGGCTCATAGGGCCTTAAACCAGTTCAAGAAGCCCCAGAACAGTTTAAGGCGCCAGATCACCTCAAGGGGCCTCAAGCCAACATTAGGGGCTCTCACAAGCTCAGCGCCCAGACCAACTCAGGGTACCCGCAGAACCTAGATCCACTATTGGGCCCCAGATCAGCTCTTGGGGCCCCAGATCAGTTCAGGGGCCTCAAGTCAGGTCAGGGGGCAAGATCAAGTCAGGGCCACTAAATCAGCTCAGGGATCCCTCACCAGCTCGGGACCCAATCAGTTCAAAAGCCCCAGAGCTGCTCAGGGGACACCAGACCGGCCCATAGGGCACCAGATCAGCTTCGGGGACAAACAATCAGATCAGTGGTCCCCGACAAGCTCGGGAATACCAGATCAAGTCAGGAGGCACTTAATCAGCTCAGGAGCCCCATACCATCTCAGGGGCCCTCATCAGCCTCTGTGGGCCCAGCTCAGCTCAGGGCTTTAGAGCTGCTCATGAAATCACGTAAAGAGGCCCAGATCAGCTTAAAGGGCACCATATTAGCTCAGGGGGCACCAGACTAGCTCAGAGGGCATCAGATGGGCTCAGGAGGCACCAGATCGACTCAGGGGCATTAGTGCAGCTCAGGTGGCACCAGATCGATCTGCTCGAGGGCCAGATCAGCTCTCAGCCCCCCCCAGACTATGGCAGGAGCTTAAATCAGCTCAGGGAGCAACATAACAGCTCAGGGGACGCAAGATGGGCTCAGGGCCCACCAAACCAGCTCAGGGAGGCACCAGGCCATCTAAGGAGACATCAATAATCAGCTGAGGGGGCACCTAATCAGCTGAAGAGGCACCATATTGACTTAGGAGACAGAATCAACTTGGGGAGGCATGAGATCAGCTCGGGGGCCCGAATCAGCTCAAGGGGCACTAAATCAGCAAATAGGGCACCAAGCAAGCTCGGAGGCATTATACTAACTCAGAGGGCATTATATAGGTTCAGGAGGCACAATTATTTGCTCAGTGGGGCATTCGATTGACTCAGGGGCACCAGATCAGCTTAGAGGGCAAGTAATCAGCTCAAGGGGCCAAGACCAGCTGAGAGGCCACGAGATGAGCTCAAGGAGCACCAGATTAGCTTCACCCGTACGATTATTGGCGACGATGAGGCATTAGGTGGACACATTCTAGGTGCCCATACTCTTCCCGGGTGCTTGGAAAGGCGACAGAATGCCCTAGCTGACCGAAAAAGGTATTAAGTTGTCCAACAATAGTTGAAATCGCTAAATGCAGTCTAGTTCCATCTAGGTTCAACGACGTAGGGCACTAAATTTCGAGCGGCACGGCCCAAAGGGGGTAAACCACCTGGAAATCAAAAGGGCACCCGGCACCGATGGGGGCACGTGCCCCCTGTGCCCCCCTGGACAGTAAATAAACTCCGGGAGGCATTAAATAAGTTCAGGGGCCCGGATCAGCTCAAGGGGCACTAAAACAGCTAATAGGGCACCAGGCAAGCTCGGAGGCATCAGACTAACTTAGAGAGCATTATATAGGTTCAGAAGGCACAATTATTTTCTCAGGGGGGGCACCAGATTGACTACAAGGGCATCAGATCAGCTCAGAAGGCACATGATCAGCTCCAGGTGGCACCAGATGAGCTCCCCCCATACGATTATTAGCGACGATGAGGCATTATCTGGAAACTGATTACGTACCTATAGTCTTCCCGGGTGCTTGGAAAGGCAACAGAATGCTTTAGCTGACCAAAACGGCACTTAATTGTCATACAATAGTTCAAATCGCTAAATGCAGTCTAGTTCCATCTGTGTTCAATGGCGTAGGGCACTAAATTTCGAGCGGCACAGCCCAAAGGGGGTGCACCACCTGGCAATCAAAAGGGCACCCGGCACCGATGGGGGCACGTGCCCCCTGTGCCCCCTGGCTGCGGCCCTGGACAGTAGATAAACTACGGGAGGCATTAAATAAGTTCAGGGGGCCCGGATCAGCTCAAGGGGCACTAAAACAGCTAATAAGGCACCAGGCAAGCTCGGAGGCATCAGACTAACTTAGAGAGCATTATAATTAGAGAGAGCATGAAAAATTAGAGAGCATTACATAGGTTCAGAAGGCACAATTATTTTCTCAGGGGGGGGCACCAGGTTGACTACGAGGGCATCAGATCAGCTCAGAGGGCACATGATCAGCTCAAAGGGCCAAGACCAGCGCTCAGGGGGCACCAGATGAGCTCAAGGGGCACCAGATTAGGTCCGCTCGTACGATTATTGGCGATGATGAGGCATTATCTGGAAACGGATTACGTCCCTATACTCTTCCCGGGTGCTTGGAAAGGCGACAGAATGCCCTAACTGACCAAAAAGGCACTTAATTGTCAAACAATAGCTTACATCGCTAAATGCAGTCTAGTTCCATCTCGGCTCAACGGCGTAGGGCACTAAATTTCGAGCGGCACGGCCCAAAGAGGGCACACCACCTGGCAATCAAAAGGGCACCCCGTCACCGATGGGGGGACACGTGCCCCCTGTCCCCCCCCTGGCTGCGCCCCTGACTGCACTGCATTTTATGGATAGCTTTGAGGCTCATAGAAGGTTCTAAAGCTGACTATCCGCGACGGAGGAACTCAAATACATGATTTAAAACCACTTACAAGGAAAGCCGCTAACTATTTCGGAGTCTGAGTGGCTCAGTCGATTAGCGCTTGCGCTCGGCTCGGCCAATGGCATATGTATGTGCTGGGTGTCGTGGGTTCGAGCCCACCCAGAAGGCAGAATCTGGCGCCCTGCTCCAGCCCAAGGTAATTCTTTCCCTCTCGCCTCTGATGCCATATGACCTGAGCAGTTGATGCGTTGTTGAACTCCAAAAATTGCAATATTCAGTCTTTAAGTATCTTCTGGAATGATGAGCGGAATCTGACTCAGGAGTAGCACGCACTCCATGCCATAAATGTCCTGTATTCCATGAATATGGCTCGCTGGTGGGCTCCGGGTTTCTAAACAGACATTTGTTGGAGACAGCCTTTCCTGACAGCCATACGTAAACCAGCTTGCGCAATTTGTGATTATCCTCTCAAGGAAAACGGAACTGGCATGTATTCCAGAACCAAAGCACTAGCCGGGCCTGATGATCCAGGAACGTTCCCTGATAGGTCTTCCAATAAAAATACTCCGGTATTGTGTGGAGGCGCTGAAGTCAATGTGCAAACGCAACTGTTATTTGTGACCAGAAAGTTATAATCTGCCTCGCAAATAAGAACCACAATGCTGGAGGTAAAAACGCAGTGGCACAGTACCTGGCTTAAACAGCAAAACTATCCACCTTTCAGTTGGGTAGGCTAAAGTTTCCGACAGAGGCTATGAGGAGCTCGGCTCGGTACCAAGCCTCTGCCAATTTGTCATTCCTGAAAGCTGGCTGATATTCGAGCGCCTGAATCTCAAAGATTCTGACATGAAATAGCTCCGTTGAGAAGCTGGTGACTGGTATAGCTTTCCCTGTTTCAAGGTATTCCGGAACTTACTGTCGTGAACGGTCCCACAGAACGTGGTGTGAAGCTGGTGAAAGATTTCGTGAGCCATCCAAAGGGTAAAAATATGCAGCAGGGTCTTCTTCTAGCAGTATCAGAGCTCTTAAATATTTCGCAGGAGAATAGGGAGAAGCACCTGCCCCAACGACGTTCTCCAACGAATGTTATCAGAGAAAGGTTCGCCTCCGGAAGGCATTCCTGTTCTGTCGGGGTTTAGAGTACTAGGATGATAACCATTAATTTAAGGTCTTTTGTTGAATAACATGTATTTGTATTGCGCTGCAAATACATCTGACAAGTTAATGCATGCATGTTAAATCCCATCTACCGCTCTTATACGCACGCACATGCCACGCTGTCTTTACTGGTAGGTTATGCACCCCTTTCATCGCAATTTAACAATGGGAGACTGCAACGCCGGGCGGCTAATCGTGCCCGAAACATGAAATCTTTAACCGTTTTGAGGCGATCTTTCCCGTTGTCGTAGATGCTTGGAATGAGGCTTATTGAAATCAGAATTGAATATATAATGAGAAAAAAGTGGGTTCGAGTCTGAAAAGTAAAAAAAATGTTTTTTAACGACCGTAGTGATAGACACTCGGATAAAAAATATATATAAAAAGGTTCGGATGAAAATAAAAAATTAAATAAAGTAAAATAAAAAATAATAACAAAGTTATAGACGTACTACACACATGTGATATGGCGTTAAGATTCTATATGGAGGATCACTTAGTGCAGTGACGTTAACAGGTGGTACATGACCGCATCTAGGGTCACGAAGTCATTTTTTAGAGCTATCGAGGTCCTGCGAAGTTGAAGCGTGAATCAAAGCGGAGACAGCTGTGATGCTAAATCCATTGATTAAGACTGACTGATGGGTGATTCCGCGTCAAATCGATAAAAAATATCATTTTCGTACCCGACCCCTCAGAATTCGATAAGAATTGGTGCACCTGCAGGACCATATGAAACAACGTCACACGTAAAATTTTAGCCAGGAGCAGCGCTTGAGGTCAGATCTAGAGGACATCAAAGGTCACGCGTTTTCGCCGACTTGTCTTAAATCAACCATGGATAATTATTGTTTTAACGAAGTCTTGATGACCAAATTGTTACCAATGACAGTAAAATACCTCACAATTCTTAACCTCGACCCGCTTTGGGTGTGACCCATATCTGACCTTTGACCTGATTAGGTCAAATTTTATAAATGCGTTTTTTACTAATTTTGCCTGTTTCAAATAACATGAAATCTTACCACGTGGCTTACTTAACCATTGACTACATCTGTGCAAAAAAGGCGGATACTTGTAAAATTTCTGAAATATCGATGTTTGAAGGCGGTAGTGTTCTGTTGAATGGCTATGCCCCGGGGCAGTTTATCTATTATAGACGATAACATAAGTTTTTGTGGGATTTTAGAAGAGAATATTCCAAATTCTTCGAAAAATCTTCTCATTGAACAGTTTTTAACCCGTGCATGACTCTGGGTTTGGTAATTTCACAGAGTAGGGGGAGGGGGGTAAAAACCCCGAACTGAAATATGCATGTATAAACTAAGCACATGGAAAAAAACTACTGGTGTCCAGTGGTTTCTGAAAATAATGATGAACCTTCAATGTCCACTTTAACATCATGTCAATCTTGAGGTCTTAGGAAGCCAAACACATTAATATGATAAGTGTGAAATCTGACATCTCGCCTTTTAGCTTCTTATTTGTTTATTCTAGAGAAAATCCTGGGACATTATTGGAATCCCGGTGTCCAAGGCAGTGGCAAAAGCAAAACAAAGCTTTTAAAATAAAAGTTCTGACCCGATTGTTTCCCAAATCATTGTTCAAACTATAAACACTTGACCCAAGATTGACCCAAGAACCAATTCTGGTGGGTTTCTGATTCAAAATTCCAACAAAATAGAATCCAGGACCAGGGTTGGCATTTTTGCCAGTTGAGAGGGGTTTCTGCCGCCAGCCGGTTTTTACCGGTTTAAACCGGCAAAAAGTGGCATAAAGTGGCAAAAACTCGGGGAGGCCAAATTTGCCATTATTTGTGGAAACTGAACTTTAAGCGTTTTCCAATAGTTGTTACCAACACCATGCTGAAAATTACACTGTATTTCCGGTATTCTGATCATCTTATTTAGCATTCTTTATTTTCTAGTCTAAGTCTTAAGCCTTAGTGCAGCAAACGCAGATAGGATCGCATGCTATTCACATTTTAACCAGTTCAGTTGTTAATCATCGATAATATTATCAGCTGAATCAAACAGGGGCTAATTCTGATGTCTGGTGATAGTCTAGATGGAATATGACGGTTTTCCTGACAAAAAAGTCAAGCCGCTCGAGCTCAGTAAGAATCCAGCCCATGCGTTGGGGTCTCCGATGCAGTTCTCCATCGGAGGCAAGGCAAGCGCCTTTTAGGTGCACGACATATTACAGCGAAGACCGTTATTATTTTACGTGTCGTATTTGGTGACAATTTTGAGTCTTTTTCAACGCCGAACAGTGGCGAACATTAGAAAGGGTACAAACTGGGGATTCCCAAGCCCCTCCGAGTGACTGGTGTACTGGATCTTTTACGACGAAGGACATTATTTTAGCCTGCATACATGGAAACTGCATTATTAGCAGTACTTTTGAGCTTCTATAAGCTATAATCATCAAGTGAAGATCAGCATTTACTGATCTGTTCTGTTTAAACATTCACCATTTTCAAACATGTTGTCTCCTCGAGCTACTTTGTTCGTCTCTTCTGATCATAAGTTCTCAAACCTAGTGGTTTGTACCCCCAGTGGTCGGTTATACCATACATTTATCTCTTGGCAGGCGCACAGCCAGGATTTTCGTTTGGGGACGGCGGGCTGATGGGGGTAGCATGTCACGCGCAGGATTTCTTTCCCTGGTGAGGAGGCGGCAGTTTCGGAACAGGGGCAGGTTGAATCACATATTGGGCGGGTGCTTCAACGCAGGGGTGGCACGCTAGGGACAGGGACGGCAAGGTGAGAGTAGAACTGGTACTAAAAACCAGATCAGGCTCATTTCTGCCCTCCATGGGTGCCTGCGTCTCCATCTCCCCCTTGGGTGGGCTACTGTCTCTTCGAATAAAATATCTGAAATAAATTATATAAAATAAAATAAGGTTGAATGGACCAAGCTGTTGTTTAATAATATACATACGATTTCTTGAGATTAGAGAACAAATCTTTATATTGACTACCTACATTTCTGATGTGGTATTTCACTTGTGGCGTCATCTAAAATGTATGTACCGGTTCCTAACTAACAATAGAAGCAACGACACTTCATCCGTTGTAAAAAAAAACCTTCATACCAGAAAGGTGAGGTCACTTGGGGATCCAGGCGGTCCGTTTGGGGGCGGGGCAAACTGATCGGCAAAAAACCGATGAATAAAAAATGTCACACACCCTAAATGGAAGCTGAATGCTTCTAAAATTTATTGTTGCCGGCCGTGGGAGGGAGGGCAAAACATTTTCGACTTTATAGGGCTGGCCTCTCCCCCCCGGATCTACCAATGGATTGGTTCCAGCCATAAAAGACCATTTGGTTTGAACATATTATTGAAGTTGTGAGATGAAATGGAAGAAAAGAGTGCTGAAGCCTCCCAATACACAGTAATATACGTTTTCACCCCAGAAGATGCCATTACATTCATATCCAACGCGAATATCAGTTAATATTTGGTATTTCATAGTTTTTGCCACTTTTTGCCACCGGGTTTATGCCAGCCGGTTTAAACCAGTTTAAACCAGTGGTTTAAACCACTTTCTGCCGGCTGCTGCCAACCCTGATTAGGACTTGGCCCAGAAACACATTAGCAGTACTAAATGATGGAATGGAACATGTGTGAGTTTATAGGTCTTATTCAACTTTCTAGACCTTTAACTTTGAAATGATTTTTGATTATTTCATGTCATATGGCGTCAAATTTTTCATTGCAAATACGAATCGCAAGTGCACATTTATAATTTTCAAAGTAAGATCAACCGACGTAATATAATAACCGGCCTTTTACTCACTAGGTCATCATACTCGTATATTTTTTGTGTCACGCGTACCTCCCTGCCTGTCTCAATGCTTGAATATAGCTTGACGAACACATAAATCTCACGCAGTGAGGAGCACACACATACACACTTCTCGTTCCTGGTACAGTGCGGACAGCAGCAAAACCTTCATTCAACATTCAACACATTGCGTTCCTCTACTATCAGATTTTCAGGAAAGTACTCGACCAACGTGGTCGATAAATGCATATTTAGAAAATCTTAAATATGTTCCGGAGTTTCTATGGTATGCGTATATAAGCTTGCTCGTTTGGCAAGCCTTTTTATTGGCCCTCCCATCCCATCACAGGGGCCCTTTCCTTGCGCAGTGGCAAAAGAGTCACTCATCATCCATGTCAGAATAGATGCACTGCAGCGGTTTCATGGGTCAAACAGTCACATATCGCGGAAAAAGAGAAAAAAAACGAAAAAAACGTCAGGGTTTAACACTGATCCAGTTTTCAGCTTAGTTTCTGATCGGCAGCGCGACGTTTCCTGCAGATGCTTGGCACATCTTGCTAACTTCCAGGCGATGTGCTATGAAGATGAGGGGGCGCACAAACAGCCAAGGTCATAAGGATGAAATGGATGAAGATGAATGATGTGTTCCTATGAAGATGTGCTAAACTGTTTTGCAATCTTCCGAATAGTCCAAGTTCTTAGCACTATTGTCATCATTCTTAATTTGTCACTGGGTTTGGTCGAGTCTTTGAATTTCTGACGAAATTGGCTCATTTTATCACCAAAGTTTTGTGCTTTCGCTTCCTGTGTGTGAAGAATGCAAAATGCTTCCTCTGGATCAAGCCTCCCAATCTACCTATGGGGAGAAGTCCGAATCTTTTAATAATTTTGTCTTTCTGTACTTCTTAGAACTTCTCATTCGCGTTTGCTGAATTGGCGTTTCTCCTGGGGCCTGCGCAGATTGATTTATGGCCTCAGCAGATCGATCCAAATCCATGGCTCCATCGCTGGAGTTTATTTATTTATTTATTAATTTATCTATTCAAAATAATCGCCAACAGATAAAATCCACTCACAGGCGAAGTCAAAGCATTAAGAAAGGCTATCTAAGTCACAAGAATCGAGACAGTGTACTTCCTAAAAATGGTAAAAGATAATATATATAAATATAAAAAACACAGAAACATAAAAAAACAGATAAGAGCTGATAGTGCAGTTCCTACCGAGCATTTACGAATCTTACCACACATGTCTTGAAAGTATTAAAATCATCACAAAAGAAGTCGGCCCGGGAAGCGGCTAGAAATGTGTTCATCCCTCCCGGCACCCTACAGAAGAACCCCGCGCTGACAGTGCTGACACGGCCGCAGCGCTCAGCGAGGAGTCGAAAGGAGCGAGTGAGCCGGGATGGGATATGCAAGGGGAAACAATTTAGTAGGTCGATGGATGGTTCTGTGTTTCCGGTGTTGAAAGGTCTGTTCTTTCAATCACACTCTGAAGCCCAGAATATCCTGGTTCTGAGAGAGGCTGTGATGGCACTTGCACTGGCTCCACTGATGGACCGGGGACTGTCCCTTTGGAAAGCATCAGTCTACAAGATGTGCAAACATATTTGCTCACATTTAACTCTAGATCAGAATATTGAATCACCCATTTTGTAATTACAGGCCTGCATCCTTTAACAGTTTTCCCCTCATGTCGATGAAATGGGTCAGAAAATTTTGTCCTCCTGTCGCTCCGCCGTTCGTACCCAGATGATTTTCCCATTTCCGGTTAAAAAAGTCAAGACTGTTCAGTTCCAGGCTGTGAGTCTAAATCAGTCAACTCTGTCAACTCGGTGCGCTCTTCTTAAAAGTGTTCAACTGTTCTCACTAGACACATCCGCACAAGTAAGCCTCGCAGCAACGAATGGCTCAGTGTTTTGTCGCTCGTGGGCATCGTCGTTATCGACGGATCAACCTCCAACCGAGTAGGAGCGTCGCATCTCCGTCTCCTCTAACGTCTGTCTCAGGTTTCTTCAAACGCCATTAAGACAGCAGACCCCAGATCTACTAGTCACAGTTTGCTGCTGTGATGTGTCTCACGCCAGTTTCAAAGCATCCTGGTACCAATAATTTCACGCCATGAACATGCTTAAGTTCGAATATTTTACCGGGTCATGTAAGGTCAGGTCAACTTCATCATGCTACAAATGAGGCGTGTACTGTAAGCTTTCCAGCATCCAAGCCTTTTTTAAGCTTGGACAAACAAAACCTATGTAATCGCCGATCACAGCTTAATAGCCTCGTGGCACGTCTGCAACACAGTGCACTACTATGCGTAACTACCAGTATCTCAAAAAGTTTTCTAGTCTCCGCCTTTCTTTTTTAGGCCTGGCTGCACATTGGTAAAACCATTTGTGTGACAAAGGTTCATTGAATTTGAAGCAGGCAAAATTATTATTTTTGAATTTGACCCATCTAGGTCAAGGGTCAGGTAAAGGTCAAGTCAAATTTTTGTATGGTTTCAGAATGGCCAATCATTTGTTAGTGGTTTTCCAAATTTGTGTTCCTCAATCTATTTTGAGACCGGAAATATATGTACTTAATTGAAGACAAGTTGGCAAAAATTGGTGACCTTCGATGACCTCTAGATCTGACCCCAGAGGTCACTGGGTCATGAAAATTTGCATGTGGTGTTTTACTACATGGTGGAAGTACATTGCAAAGTTTCATAAAAATCAAAGGGGTCGGGGATTTTCTTGATCGATCTGACGCGGAATGACCCTGATGTAAGGCAACCTCCCTTTAGCAGGCTTTCGGACGACTGAAGAAATATTGCTTCTTTTTTAATTTACCGTGCACCGAAGGAAAAAATTGACACTACAATGGGCGCTCTTTTATCTTTTCAAGAGAGCTATGTTCCTGTTTCACAGAATACCACAAACGCCTTCAGCAAAGTCTACGCTCGCTGACTGCGTCCACTGGCGCTCCGGCGGCATCAGACTGACCTCTGCAGACAGCTGGCCACCGCTGTGTCCGTCTGCTCGGCCGCGCCGGCCCGCGCCAGCAGGTACGGGTAGACCACGGCCTGCGGGTACTGACGCGCCAGAGACAGCAGCAGGGCACGCAGCACGGCGCCCACCGTCTCTGAGCCGGCGTAGGAGAAGAGCTGCGGCAGCCAGGCCAGGAACAGCCAGGCAGGCACCCGTTCCCACTGCGGCCAGACCAAGCCGTCAGACCGGCCGCCTCCAACACATCAACCGGGGCCAAACATCAGTCAGTTCCGCTTGCTCTACCCAGGCGGCGCAAGATACGGGCTGTGGAACAACAGCATAACTATAAAAAGCAAGTGTACGGCCCTTTTTCTGAGACGGATCGTTCACATTATCCACCGTGGATGTCACGGCTCTCACCAGTCTCTCGAGCTGCTCGGCTGCATCGGCGTGCTCGTCGGCCAGCTGTAGAAGCCACGGCAGCCAATCAGCAGCCGCCACGCTGCTGTCCACCATCGCCCCCAGCGTGGAGCGCACGAACGGGGCGCGTAGACTATCCGCCAGCGGGGAGCCCACTGCAGCAGGGGGAGCCGAGCTGTGAGACTACCCGCCAGCGGGGAGCCGAGCTGTGAGACTATTCTCCAGCGGGGAGCCGAGCTGTGAGACTATTCGCCAGCGGAGAGCCGAGCTGTGAGACTATTCGCCAGCGGAGAGCCGAGATGTGAGACTACCCGCCAGCGGAGAGCCGAGCTGTGAGACTACCCGCCAGCGGGGAGCCAAGCTGTGAGACTATTCTCCAGCGGAGAGCCGAGCTGTGAGACTATTCGCCAGCGGAGAGCCGAGCTGTGAGACTACCCGCCAGCGGAGAGCCGAGCTGTGAGACTACCCGCCAGCGGGGAGCCGAGCTGTGAGACTATTCGCCAGCGGAGAGCCGAGCTGTGAGACTATTCGCCAGCGGAGAGCCGAGATGTGAGACTACCCGCCAGCGGGGAGCCGAGCTGTGAGACTACCCGCCAGCGGGGAGCCGAGCTGTGAGACTATTCGCCAGCGGAGAGCCGAGCTGTGAGACTACCCGCCAGCGAAGAGCCGAGCTGTGAGACTATCCGCCAGCGGAGAGCCGAGCTGTGAGACTACCCGCCAGCGGAGAGCCGAGCTGTGAGACTACCCGCCAGCGGGGGAGCCGAGCTGTGAGACTATTCGCTCACGGGGAGCCCTCTGCAGTGGGGGAGCCGAGCTGTGAGACTTTCCGCCAGCCGGTAGCTCTCTGCAGCAGGGAGCCGAGCTGTGGTACAACTAACAGCGACCATTCAGATACGGCCAGCCTCCAGCTCAAGCTTGTAAGGTGTCGTTTTTTACCCACTGATAACAATTGCCACGATCCAAAATGCTGAGTATATTTATCACGCGAGTAAGCACACATCTGGCTGGTATCGAGGGGATGGAAAATAGTTGGCGGGGCGCCGCTTCGGACCGACGTCGTGAGGCCAGTGACTGACCTTGGCGCTGCATGTGGCGACTGCAGAACAGCGCCATCTCCAGACAGGCGTCCGCTGCCGCAGGACTGCCCGCTGTCGCCTCCATGGTCGCCGAGAGACGCTTCTGCGCCGCCTCAAGAGGCTGCTGCGCCGGCGCCCAGCTGCCGACGGACACAGCACAGTCACACCTGACTTCAGGACCATCTCAAGACTTAGTGTTCTGCTCTACAAGTATTTGAATCCATACAAGTGTATTTCCGGACATTTCGGACATTCAAACATTTACAAGGGCATGCACACAGGTGTGGACGAGTTGCATAATATAGGAAAGAATAGAGAGTGCACCGGGTAGGTCTGTGGTGTAGCCAGCAGGGGACGGGAAGACAATCTATGTGTCCGTCTTCGTCCTCGGTTGACAGGTGAAAGTTTTAAATTTGGTGTTGATGGAAATAATGATTACAGCTTTCTTTGGCGGCGAATATACCTTTACTCTTATATGTACTGGGATTACACATTAGAAGACTGATACACTTATTTGGATGAGAGACAAAATAACCTGAGAGGGAAACAAGTCTACGAACAACTATTGATT